>JAZKJV010002438.1:0-238803 GCA_037367405.1 Ottelia alismoides | reverse complement strand
CTACAACGACCCAGAAAGCGATCCCAAGCGTGGTCTTAACGAGTTGTTTTCGCCAGGTGAACTTCCTATTCGCAACGTCAAGGACCTCCAGCTCCTGCTCACCAACAATCTCCATGAAATCCTCTGATCCCATCTCATGGCCCCATGGTTGCTAGGGCGATCCGAAACAAGCAGCATTACATTAAAATCCCCTCCCATAATCCATGGAAAATTTTGAAAGTCCCTCCTAGCCGCTCTCAACTCTTCCCAAAGAGCTTGGTCACACACCCCTCAAGAAAATCCATAAACTGAACTCGGAAGCATGCAACCAGTCCTTGATTAAGTTCCTGCAAAACAAAACAGAACTAGAACCCAGTCTTTCAGCAAAGCCATCAATCCCAGTCCCGCCTGCCTCCCCACAGCCGGTAATGCTCTGAACTACGACAGTCTATGGCATCCCCATCGACTTCCAAAGGTAAACATCCTAGTTAACTATCTTAGACTCCTGCAAAAGAGCTAAACCAGGCATGCCACGAATTCAAGAGACCTCCAACCATCACTCTCTTCTCCTCAACCCCCAGCCACAGCACATTCCAGCTAGCTATCTTAGCTTTAGAGATTTTTAATGACTTCAGAATTTTAATGTAAGAAATCAATGCGACTTAAGCTAATGGTATGCATACAGAAACCATTGTCTATTTATTGTGACAATGATCTGCAGATGCGTTACCATGTCAAAGATAAAATTTGAAGTATGTTAAAAGGGTATTTAAAAATCGATAATATTAGCTAATTATAGTGAACAAAATTGTAGCAATGGTGCCATGTTGTTTTAAGATAAACTTGCAAGTACCCCAGAAGTAACATGCAATTGCCCCAGAACTAATTGATCCCCCCCAAAGAAAACCCCTCTCACAGAGGCACAACATAAAGCTTTTCTAGTTCCAAACTTGTGTCATATCCGCATGATGACAGGGTTAAACATCAAGCAAAGGTTAGGTTTCCATTTTTCTCTCCTTTCTTATTATCCTTGAGACAATTTAGATTGGATTTCTTGTTTCGCGTCTCTCCATTTCATCTGCTGGTTTATCAAATCTAATTGATATTTCATATCATATAAATGACACAAACTTAAGTGAAAGTCCATGTCATACAAAAACATGGATGCTGATGTGTGTACAGTTTCTACCCCGTAGGTGATATGTTGCAAAATAATAGTGTGATGTCCATACGGGTCTGTTAATATTTATAAATTCCACTGTTCAGGGAAAATAAATGTTAAAACTTGTTTTCTTGGTTAACTTACCATTTGTACCTTTTAAAATTTTAAAATAAAGGTGCAGTGGATATGTACCCAACTTGGGATCACACCAAGTTCATTAAAAAAAGGTGTTAAAACTACCACGGTAGCTAACATACAACCAACTAGTGGCCTCTTTACCAGGTGTTGATACATGAGATAACACAGTGGTGCTGACTGAGTATGCCAATGTATCCTTAAACCATAAAGTTTTAAAAATAACAAAAATGTTTGTAAGCATTAGCTTTTATCCACTATTTGCATCCTCTATATTGCTGTCAACTTCTCCTAAACCCTGTGAAAAACTAAACCTCCAACCTCAAAGTCACTGGAAAAGTAGTCACTCAAAAGTTTCCATCGCTGCAACATGTACCTTCATGAACATGTAAGCTTTAACCTGATGAAAATGCTTTTTAGCAAAAACTGGTTGCCTAACCTAAAGTAAAGAGAAATAAAATATGGCAAAGCCTTCTCCCATTTTAAGTAGGACTGGCTACATGGATTCCTTATCAAATCCATGTTGAAAGATCCAACTGTTGTTTTACACTGGTTGCCGGCTACGTACAGTAAAGAGAAAATTAAATGATGGAATTTCCAATAAGCATCGCATGATACTTTTCCAATGTTGATTGCTCTCTCTTCAAGCTGATACTTTTCCATACCCCAATATCACACTTGAACCCTATTTCTGACCACCTCCCACATGTAGAACTTGACAAACAAAAAATCAGCATCCATTATGCAATGAACTCATTCAGACTCGCAGGTGCTTCATGCTTTCTTCTGAAAAGAAGAAAACTTCTCTGTTTTTTCTGACTACAATTAGGACATCCTACTACTATAGGATCTTCATGATTGGCCAGTTTTGTAGTAAAGACAAAACGATGGGACTAGGATAATACTTTCACTAATTTCTTTACAAAATTACAAAGTCAACATCAATTTTAGACTCGGTTTTCTAATGTAGTTAAATTTGCTCAAGGCATTCATCTAGATGGTCAAAGATAGAGTATGAGCTAGACTAGGTGAGGCATTTGTGATCAGCACCACTCGAGTATCTTTGATTTTTTTTCTATTTAACCTTTTTATGCATATAATGACTATAATAACTTGAATGTGTGTGCATGCATAAGTCAAATGGGAGCCTTTCCATTGCAGCTGTATGGGTTTTAAGACTTTAAATTTAAACAGCATTTAAGATGCTTGATTATTTTTTTATATTGCTACAGCTACGAAGTTTCTCTATGATATCATATGAATTTGAAATATATAAACTCGGTTTTCTTAAGCGAGAAGAGAATCCTTGCCACACGAGTAAAGATTGCTAATATTTGACTAAGAGGATACAGATTTGAGTGGAGGGCATGGCCTTCCCCAACGAAAAAAAAAAGCCGGGTGAAGCTTCGACAATATTACCCAAAGTGGTTTGAAACTCCCTGGGCACAGAATAGCGGTATCTTTGTGCATCAGGTTGCAACTTTTACCATTTTTAAGCAAGTGATTAGTGCCACAGGTAGCACCTAGAAGCACCTCTCAACTTCAATATTGGTTCTTTTTTTTTTGAAAGAAGATATTGGTTCTTTTTGTGAGCAAGCTTTGGTATTGCCATTGGACAGATGTTCTTCAACGATTATTATTTACTTTCTAGATCTGTGTGGCCGGCCCACTATACTGCTCCTACAGGGTGCGTCTCCATTTGGTAAGAGCACACCTCCCAATAAAAAATTATTCCAGTGTTATTTTTAGGACAATAACAATCTAACCATTCTATCTAAAAAAATAAATTGACCAGATAGAGAGCTTTGAGCATGACGAAAATATTTAAAGAAAAAATATGTATAGAATTGTGTTGCATTAAGTATAAGAATTGTTTAACCATCCAATGCTTTCTTCAGAAAGATCAAATATATTAACTCAAGTAATGCATTCCTTTATCACCCAAAAGACCGGGGTTCAAATCCCCTCCATTGTAGAGGTTGCGTTAGGTAGTTGACAGCCGGTGTAAAAAATAGTCGAATCTTTCAGCATGGATTTGAGCAAGAATCATGTATCCCGACCCTACTTATAGTGGGAGAAGGCTTCGCCAATACATTCCTCTATCATTTTGGGTATGCCCCTCCTTGGACCCACACTTTTTTTTCCTTTTCAAAAGAAAAATCACAATATTCTCCCAATGAATATTGTGCAGAATTTGAGGCAAGGAGTAATGATTTCTAATATCCTATTAAAATTATATGAGCTAAACTTTTGCATTAATACACAGAGAGCAGTTAATAATTGTTGTGATGCACTACAAAATACTTGGCTTATATTCTTGCCACCTTTTTGTTAACATGAGAAAACATTTCTTTTCATTGTAATAAGAATTTCGTCTATACACCATGAATCCCATATATTTGGTGCTCGCTTGTTTATGTGCATAGAGTTTGTTGCCTTCTCCCATGGTGAGATGAAGTGGATATTTTCCTAGCTAAAGATTTCAACTTACTGGGAGGGAGAAAGTGCATTTCTTGAATTCTTTTTGGAAGCCAAAGGTTTTTTTAATCATAACATTCATATAGCACTTAAGAAGAAAAGATACCTCAAGACTTGTATATGTCCCCAATTTGGGAAAGTTTATGATGAAACTACACGTCATATTTTTACATGAGCCCTTGTGCCCAAAAGGTTGTAAGAAGCTTGCTTTATATATAATACACTCTGCCACAGTGGAGTTTTATTGTACAAGTTCCATCAGGCACTTCAGACCAATGTGACATCATCTAATTACATCATTGGCAAGCATTAACAATTGCAAGAATGGTTTCCATTTGTATAACAGGCACCCAGGTTTGAATTTTAGTCTACCCCATAGACAATACATAGAACATAAGTTTCTTCAAATTTATGGGGAGGGATCTCATGGAAGTCCAGATCAGATTGCCTGCTCCAAGTTGTACCTTGTCATTGCAATTGAATCTTTCTAGATGACTACCAACATCCCGTAGTCATCATTCGGATTTCAAAATAGAAAATAAAATTTGTCCCAAGTTGCTGGATTTAGAGCTGAAGTATCTTTTTGTAATAAAGGTAATAAATGAAAAGGTCCACAATCAGGAACTTTCATTTAAAGCTTTTTTTGCTTCTGATCTAAATCGTTTAAGACAAGAACAATGGCCTTCTTTCAGCCACTTCAGTTAGACGAATAAGTAGTGGCTAGATAGTGTAGTTTTTTAAAAGGAAAATATGGGGTGCACATCACACCCGCAGATATATTCACAAGTAAAAGAAAAGGATTTATCGCGTGTGCCCCTGTTAGATGTTGCAATATCAGTTATACCCCTGTAGAGATAGTTCTTAGTATTATTATCTCTTTATGTATCTTGTCGTTATTTCTTTATCTTTAATAGACCTCTTTGTAATTTACCTTAAGGTCTCTCCCTATATAAGAGAGCTTAGGGTTTTTCTGAATAATTTAACGAAGACTATTTTCCCAACATGGTATCAGAGCCGCCTTAGGGCTCTCCACACCCGCCGCCCCCCTCCCCACCCGCCGCCCTCTCCTTTCTCGGCGCCGATCTCTGGCTTCCTCCCCGCCCACCGCTCCTCCCGCAGCGGCTTCCTCCCCACCGCCTCTCTCTCACGCCGCAGAAGCTCCAGGCAGCCCCCAGCTCGCCGCCCAAGGCCCCAGGCGGCATCCCAGCCCGTCGTAGAAGGCCTCAGGCGGCACCCAGCCCGCCGCAGATCTCCCAGGCGGCATCCCAGGTCGCCGCCGACCCCAGGCGGTACCCCCCCCCCCCCCCACAGCCGCGCACATCCAACCGCGGCATACCAGGCAGCATCCTTGCCGCTGCAAGGGTTTTAGGCCTCATCTAAGGCGTGCCCTAGTCCACCTCGTCTCGCTCGGCCGATATATGGATTTGAGTGCGTAACATCTACATACGCACTCAAATCTGATGCAGTTGGTGTAGACATTCATTATCTTGTCTACATACCCTAGTTCTTCTCCAGCGGCAGTATGTCAGAATCGAAGATCGATATGCCCTCCACCGGCGCATTCAAAGAACCTGCGCCAATAGTGAAGATGGACGGGTCTAACTATGAGCTCTGGGCTATGCAGTTCATAAGCCTCATGAAGTCGAATGGTAAGAAGCACATTCTTACCAAGGATGGGCCCGTAGAGAAGACAGGGATATATGCCTCATGGGAGGCTGATGACTCCTACGCAAAGGCCTAGTTGTCTGGTACATTGACGATGGAGATTGCTAATGGCATCCTCCATCAGCCCACTGCCAAGGCGATATGGGACATTCTTGTCGCTACATATTCGCAGGCGCGAATGAGACCAAGATGTTGCAGTTTCAGCATGACATTTTCACAATGAAGTAGAGCGGCAGACCTCTCCATTCCCTATACACATCCCTAAGAGGGATGTTTGAGAAGTTATACAGTACCATTCTGTAGCATCCGGTTTCCAATCAAACCCCGAAGTCGTTCGATTTTGGGTTTAATGAACCCAATAACATTGACGGTCAATACTAAACAACCTAAAACGACCAATTGATCATGAATCAAAAGTCGTTCGGACGAAATCGACCAAAAATCGGTCTCTTCGTAATGCGTGCCGTGAAAAGCCGCGACGCAAATTCGGAACCGCAAAACAAACCGAGACCGTCATTAGATCCGATTCGACGATACAAGACCAACGGAATCGACCGTTCGTCAATCGGAGGTCGTTGATATTTTTAAATCGCAAAATTTAACCTTAAACAAAATCTGTATCCGAAAATTTCGGGTATTCGAAACTCGACCGAAAGTATATCAACATTATACTCATTTTGATCGTCGTTGAAAGACGATCAAATCGAGACATTTCGCGTCGAAATCCGAGGTCCGAGGCGTGAATACGATCATATTTTAACATTTCAAATAAATGAATTAAAATAAAATGAAATTTTTTTTTCTGTCTGCATAGCACACTGCAGTGTCGTGGGTTTTTATTCTTTGGAATCTCTCTCTCCACTTGCCTTTATAATTTCATTCCACTTGTCCTTTATTCCCAACCCATTTGGCAAGCTATCAATGCCTTTTCATGCCTATATATTCCCACCCCTCCCTTAGTTATATCTCCCATTTTTGCTCTAAAACCCTCACAGTACTCCACCGAGAGAGAGACTCCAGCTCTCTTCTTTTGGGTTCAACAAGAAGCTGAAGCTATTTCTCCCTCTTCCTTGAAAATCCAGCCATCTCCAGCAGCTGGAAACTCCCCTGGAGAGCTCAAATTCCAGCCTTTGTTGCTGCCATCAAACCATCCTTTCCTATTTTGAAGATATCTAACAAGGTACCATCCTCTTCCCCTCTCCTTTGCTGCCATGCATGATGATTTATCCATCTTGATGCATTTTTTTTGGTGTAATATATGATGGGAATTGGGGGGGATCAATTGTATGAAGTGGGACTTCTAATAAGCAAAATGTGTCCATACATGTGCATTTCAACATCTTACACTTGCTACTCCTGGAATCATTTTTTTTTGTAAGATCAAGATCAAAATCTTAAATAAATAGAGATCTCCAAGTACAATCCCATAGCCTCCTTGTCATACATGCTATATGAGATTACAATTCCATATCTATCCTCATACTCCCATGCATGAAATTAACACAGCAGAAGTCTGATTGTTGGAAATCGGAATTTTAAAAAAGAAAACATACTTAACCAATAAATATTTATGAAATGGGATTTTTTTGAAATTCAGCTTGTAGCAAAATAAGAATCGGAATTTTCATTTTAGTCAGTATTCAGCTGATGATTTTTAAAATTTAATTTGACATGTAATTTGTAAGGAAGTTCTGTTTAAAGTTATAAAATATTTTTGTAAATAAAAATTTAAAAACTAATGGCAAGTTAAATTAAAAAAAATCCCTCTATATAAGAGCTGCTTAAGTCCTCACATTTCAGGATTTCCTCTATATCTGAGATGATCTACGACAAAGTACTTATATATATATATATATATTAACATGGAATGCATAAGATTTCTTATAACGTGGATTCTTTCATTTATTTTTAAATTACTGGAGAATCCTTATCTAGGAACACATCATATTCTTTGAATAAAATCAAAGATTTAGTTCTTGGTATAATATAAAGTTTGCAAAGATTTTTCATTTGGGGGATGAAATTAAGTAAGAAAGCTAGTATGCTATTTTTAAGTTTTATTACAGAGTTAAATTAAGATAAGGGTCCCCTCAATCAAGAAGATGGATATCTGAGATAAAGAAGCTATCACAATAAACAAATCATTGATAAGGATACAGAGTATTCACACATGCTCATAGACCAGCTAATATAGCTATGATGATTACGAGGAAGACTCGTATTATAATACTTGCAAAGGTTGAAATTGTGGACCAATAACCAAGCATTTCATGTCCTTGTACATTTCGAGGGCTTTTTGAGCATTCTCAGCTTTCCTACTGTACCTTTCAATCATCCAATTTAAAAACCAAACACTGTAATACTGCAGTTTATACATCTTGCTCGAAGTTAAGGACTGCTTATCTATTGAAATAAAGTTATTACATCTTATATGGATTTAGGGTAAATTATGACCAGTAAGGTAGATTGGAATTAAAAGCCTTATTTCTCTAAAAACTGTATAGCTGGAGTTATATATATATAATTTGGATTGAAAATTTCAGTTCCTTGTAAAATAATAGTAATAATAACAATAATTTAGGCAATTCCCTACTACCCTATACTGAGTTAAGAACAATAGTAAGTATTTTATACTGAGTTAAGAACAATAGTAAGTATTATGGGAGACTCATATGCCAAAAAAAAAAAAAAGAAATGATCCGTAACCCCAAGGACTAATCATCTTCGTGAAATCATTCTTTAAAAAAAAAAAAAATCTACCAATTATTGATCACCGTAGAGAAGAGTTATTATGAGATACCCAGATCTGATAAGTTGACCACAGAAGGGGTTTAAGAAATGATTGAGAAATCAAATAAGTATGGTGGTAAATCAATGCTGGCAATTAATGGTGCCGGTCATGGTGACCCTTACACCTGACCGTGCGAGGGGGCGGTGACCCTCAACTGGGCGGAAGATAGGAAGCCCAGTTAGGGCAGCGGCCGCCAAGTGCGCGGGTCTAGGATCCCAGTCTTTTACACGGTTTTTTACGCGAGCTCGCAGTGTTTTTACGCCTCGTTGGGATCCGGACTTTAGACCAGTTCCGCTGACCCTGTCTATTAGGATACCCAGGCGGGGGATCCTTGGTTTTCAGTTTTTACGTACGAGCTCGTCCGCCCGTACTAGTCGGGCTGTTTTTCTAGAGCGACTTTTCTAGGGAGTCTCTCTCACCCGTCTCAGTGGCGTAGTTGGGGAGTAGACCTATCCCTCTATTGGACCGCGCTTCCAATTAGAGGGCGAGACGGAAGAGCCATTTGCAGGCTTCTTCACCGCTTGAGTTTCTTCGCCAAACAGACTTGGCGATTCTATATCTAGATCATCCATATCTACATCTACAAGATCTGGAGCTATATCTGAAACTTTGAAGTTGAGAATTTGAGAAGTTATGATCACAAGACCATTCTCTCTACTCAAGAATTTAAATAAATTAATAGATCTTTACAATCTCAACTTTTCCATTTTTCACTCACCAACATGATCTCTGAAGAATATGATATATGCATTTACGCTCATACACTCATGATTACACAACTGCTATATAAATATGATATATGGGAAATGCCGGGTTCTGGGGGAAAACATTAGAAACGCATTACAAACAAATCTCTTTTTACTTACGCAAGTAGATGTAAATTTTAGTAGCACCACCTTTCTACTTGCCTGCTTTTGTACATATTAAATGTCAAGTTATTTTTATAAATTTTAAGGAGGTACCAGCAATGGCTGACGCCTCTTCTTTCCTATTATGTGTGTGGCAGGCAAACAGCCTGCAGTTCAGTAGCCGCTCAGTAGCTATATGCTTCCAGGAGACAGAGTATATACGAGACGGTATGAATTCCTTGTCTCAGTTTTTGTTCAAATAATGATGTAAATGCTATCTCTTTTGTATCACACTTTGGGATATATGATGTAATGGAAGATTCTTGTATACATTGTAAACTGATATGAATACTAATGAAAAGAATTTTGGTGTCAATTGTATCTCTTTTACTTGTGGTTATATTGTGAATATGAATGTCATGTGAATAATTAGCCGCGCGAAAAATTTTCCCTGTATTTGTGCGACTTGTGTGATTGAATGTGAATGATATATTGCGAATTACGCGTAAACGGGTACCCGGATCCTGAGGGGTTGACACATTCCACTCACTGCTACTCCTGAACAGCAGAAGACGTTTCGGAACGCCGCCATGGTGGGTGTGATTGAATGTGAATGATATATTGCGAATTGCGCGTAAACGGGTACCCGGATCCTGAGGGGTTGACACATTCCACTCACTGCTACTCCTGAACAGCAGAAGACGTTTCGGAACGCCACCATGGTAGGTGTTCTACTTGCGGCTCTTGATCCTGAATATGATGTCGCCCGGTCTCAGATCCTAGCTGATGCAGTTATTCCTCCAGTGGAAGATGTTTACAGAAGACTCAGTCGCATTCCAGTTTCCTCCAGCTCTTCTACTCCACCCCCATCAGCGATGGCAGTCTCGCGTGGGAGAGGTGGCCCGCCTTCTGGTCGTGGTCGTGGACGTGGTCGTGGACCCCATGGAAGGGGTGGTCGCTTCAGTCAGACATGCTCCTATTGTCACCGCACAGGACACTCGGAGGAGACATGCTATTCTAAGCATGGGTTCCCAGCATCGGCACGTGTTACAGAGCATTCTCAGTCTCCATTACCATCTACTGCAGATAATCGATTTGACGAACTTGTGGCACGTCTCCGAGATATTATGCCACATTCTTCTGGTGATTCGTCTGGTGGTCCTTCAGATGTTGCTGCTACAGCCTCCGCCAGTTCATCTGCCGCTGCTAGTACCTCAGGTAGATCTACTGCATTCACACCGTCTCATGATATATCTGACTGGGTTATAAATTCGGGAGCCACACATCATCTCTGTCGAAATAGAGATAGATTACAGTCCTACAGGGACATTCCTCACGGCCGTTCAGTGCAGATCGCAGATGGTACCCATTCACCCCTTGTTGGACAGGGGGTGGTCTTCCTATCCCCCACTATGCAGCTACAGAACATCCTACATGCTCCTGAGTTCTCAATGAATCTGTTATCTATTAGTCAGATTACGAAGGATTTGCATTGTCGTGCTATATTTGACCCGTCTTCTCTCATTTTTCAGGACATACTCACGGGCAGGGTGATTGGTTGTGGCTCTGAGCAGAATGGTCTATATCGGTTGGTTCGGGATTCCTATGCTGGCGTCTCATCTCATTCTACCGGACCAGTCTCTCCGTACATCTGGCATCTCCGGTTTGGTCACCTTCCGCTCCAGAAAATGTGCCATCTTCTGCCCCAGATCTCTCCTAGTTCGTCTTTCCGCTGTGAAGCATGTCAGTTGGGAAAGCATCATCGGTTGAGCTTTCTAAGTCGTCAGAGTCGGAGCAGTAGCTCCCCATTCGAGTTGTTACATATAGATATATGAGGTCCGAGTCGTGTTCCCGATCATCAGGGGCATAGATTTTATCTTGTGGTAGTGGATGATTTTTCTCGTGTGTCATGGGTCTTTCTTTTGAAGAATAAATCTGAAGCAGGAGATGTGATCAAGAATTTAATTAATGAAGTGCATAATGTTTTCTCTTCCTCAGTCAAATATGTTCGAACGGATAATGCCCTAGAATTTTGTACACGCTCACTTTCTCAATTTCTTTCATCAAAGGGTATTATTCACCAAACCACTTGTGCATATACATCACAGCAAAATGGTGTGGCAGAAAGAAAGCATCGCCATCTCTTGGATATTACTCGAACCCTGTTGATTCAGAGTTGTGCTCTTATTTCTTTCTGGGGGGACGCGGTTCTTACTGCATGTTATTTGGTCAATCGAATGCCATCCTCAGTTCTTGGTGAGAAGATACCTATCTCTCTTATTTTTCCAGACAAGGAGTTATTCTCACTAACTCCACGTGTCTTTGGTACTGTGGCTTTCGTTCATCTTCTATCTCCCGGACTTGACAAACTCTCTCCTAGAACAGTTAAGTGCATCTTTGTTGGTTATTCCAAGACTCAGAAGGGCTACCGGTGTTATGATCCTACGAATAAGAAGTACTTCGTAAGTGCTGATGTCACTTTCTTTGAGTTTGTCATGTATTTCTCTCCTGCAGGTGACAGACTGGTACCATCCACTACCAATGATGATGTCTATGTTCCTCCACCACCTACATGGAGTTCACCTGAGTCTTCCCCTGTGCCTGTCTCCACGCCAGCACCACCACCACCACCTCCTCCTCCACCCATTCCACGGCCTCTCGTTTCACCGCTACTAAAATTCTATACGCGTCGGTCAGGTCCTGCTCAGACTACACATCAGCCACTCATCACGCCTCAGGTATGTTCAGATGGCATTACTACTGACGGGTCAGATTTGGTACATGTGCAGGATTCTTCAGTACAGGACGACACTAGCTCATCCAGTACAGCAGATGATGATCTTGATGTTCCGATTGCTATTCGGAAGCAGAGGCAGCAATGTGCCTCTTATCCATTTGCCTCACAGGTTTCTTTTCACCGTTTCACTGGTGATTTTCAGAGATTTGCCTCAGCCTTGTCTTCCGTGGATATACCACGGACCTACCAGGATGCTTTGAAGAATGATTGCTGGAGATTAGCTATGTAAGAAGAGATGAGGGCCTTGCAGTCCCATGGCACATGGTCTTTGGTCCCTGCACCTCATGATGCATCCGTTGTGAGTTGTAAGTGGGTCTTCACAGTTAAATATCATGCAGATGGCACGTTGGATCGGTACAAAGCACGCTTGGTCGCCCGTGGGTTTACACAAACCTATGGCGTGGATTACATGGATACGTTCTCTCAAGTGGCGAGACACTCTACCCTTCGTATTCTCTTATCTGTTGCTGTGGTTCGTGAATGGAGTATATCTCAACTAGATGTCAAGAATGCCTTTCTATACGGGGACTTACAGGAGGAAGTCTACATGCAGCAGCCACCTGGGTTTACTGCTGAGGGGGAGAAGCAGATGGTCTGTAGACTTCATAAGGCGATATATGGCCTCAAACAGAGTCCGAGAGCATGGTTCCAGAAGCTGTCCAACCTAATTGAGCAACAGGGATTCAAGAGGTCAAATGCAGATCACTCGTTGTTTGTCCAGAAGTCATCGGCAGGTACGGTTGTCATTATGGTCTATGTGGATGATATTCTTGTTACAGGAGATGATGTTCAGGGCATAGAAAGGGCGAAGGCATTCCTAGGCCGTCAGTTTGTTACAAAGGATCTTGGAACCCTAAGATATTTTCTGGGGTTGAATTTGCAAGGAATGCACAGGGCTTGGTGATGACCCAACGGACGTACATTACAGACTTCCTGATTGAGACTGGCATGGATGGATGCAAACCATCAAGTATTCCCATGGACCCTAGCATGAAGTTGTATGATGGTGATACTGATGAAGTAGATAAGAGGAGATATAGAGAAATGGTGGGAAAACTCCTCTACATTATCATAAATCGTCCAGACATTGCATTTGCAGTTAGCAGGGTGAGTCAATTTATGGAGCAGCCAAGACAAGTTCACATGGATGCTATACACATGATACTGAGGTATCTGAAGTCTTCTCCAGGGTCAGGGCTGCTATTCAGAAAGGGCACAGACTTATCCATCTCAGCGTGTGCAGACGCAGATTATGCAGGATGCCCTAAGGATCGAAAATCAACCTCAAGGTTCGCAGTGTTTGTTGGAGGCTCTCTGGTTTCTTGGAAAAGCAAGAAACAAACTATTGTGGCAAGGTCCAGTGCTGAATCCGAATATAGGGCCATGGCTCAAGCCAGCACGGAAATGATGTGGGTTCGGTCCGTACTAGAAGATCTACATGTAGTTGTGCCCCTACCTATGAAGCTTCAGTGTGACAATTAGGCAGCATTATTCATTGCCAACAATCCAGCTTTCCATGAAAGGACCAAGCATATTGAAGTTGACTGCCATTACACTAGAGACTTGATCCAGAGAGGATTGATATCTACTGCACATGTGAGCTCAGGAGATCAAACTGCAGATGTATTCACCAAGCCACTGCTCAGAGGACCTTTTCAGAGATGTTCATCCAAGCTGAGCATGATAGACATCTATGCTCCACCTTAAGGGGGAGTGTAGAGATAGTTCTTAGTATTATTATCTCTTTATATATCTTGTCGTTATTTCTTTATCTTTTATAGACCTCTTTGTAATTTACCCTTAAGGTCTCTCCCTATATAAGAGAGCCTAGGGTTTTTCTGAATAATTAACGAAGTCTCTTTTCCCAACAACCCCTCCCTTGTTTGAATACCAATTGTGCCCCGGACTTCTTCCCTAGTTATCATGCGTGCCCGTCCATTAGTTTGACTGTCAATAAGTAGAAATTAAACCATGGCTTTTTCAAACCATGGTGCAGTTGAGGGGGGCATAACTGTCCAAACACCCCCTCTCCTCCTCCCCAAGTCCCTCCTCCCCAACTTCCTCCTCCGCCCCACCACCACCAACCCCCACATCATGTCGATGCCACTGAATGGATGCCTCCCGTTGCGGTGGAGGACGCTTGGGATTGTCTTGTAATGAGGTTGGAGCAGCGGCTGGCGGGTTGGATGGCGGTATCGCTTTCTCGTGGGGGGAAGTTGATCCTCCTGACGCACGTCTTGTCCGCCATCCCCATCTTTTTCATGTCGACGAGGCTGATGCCGGTGGGGTGAGGAAAAAATTAGAGACCCTAATGAAGAGATTCTTCAGGTCTAAAGGTAAAAAGCAGGAGTCGGGTATGCACCTGGTTTAATGGGATGATGTCACCAAGCAGCGTGAGGATGGCGGGCTTGGAGTCAGGGATTTGGATGGCGCGAACAGGGCTTTGTTGTCTAAATGGGCCATCCGAATTTGGGGTCCGTCTACCTCCCAGGGGGTGAGTCTTTTGCGGGAGATATACGAGGTGAGAGGCGACCTGGTACCGCGGCGCGTGAGGTTCGAATCTCGGTTATGGGCTGGTATACGTGGGGTTATGCCTCAGTTGGTTCCCCGGCTTCACCATGTCGTCGGGGACGGCAGGATTTTCAGATTTTGGCGTGACAATTGGACTGGTGACGGCTGCTTAGAGGATACATTCCCTCGCTTCTTAGCTTTGTCGGCAATGAAGGAAGCGACGCTCTCCCAGGTTGCGGTGGAGGACGCTTGGGCACTGACTTTTCTCGCCGAACTCTCAGAACAGCATGTGGAAGAATATTTGGCTCTTTTGGATTCCCTTTTGCGGCGGGAGTCCTTCTCTCGGAACCGGGACCATTATCGCTGGGGAGGCACTTCATTCACAATAAAGAAGGCGTGTCTTCATTTGACGAGGAGAACCGAGGAGCAGGATGCCGACTTTTGCCAAGATATGCGAATTGTTTGGGCGGCTATGATTCTGTTAAGGGTCAAGGTGTTTCTTTGGTGCCTTAGGCAGGGGAGGATTATGGACAAAGTCAGGAGGGGGCGTATACTCCATTTTCCAGACACTCGGTGTGACAGGTGCGGTGACGCGACTGAGGACTCCGATCACCTTTTTGTGTTTCGTCCAAGCGGGTTTGGTCCGAACTCGATATCCCATGGCTGCAACGGGAGGGGACGAACGAACTCTAGGATTCCATCAGAAGGTTAGGCGGTAATTCCAGCAAGGACTGTTCGAAACCATTAGCTGCTCTATGGGCTATATGGCTAGGCCGCAACGAGCTTATCTTCAAAAACCAGAGATTCTACAGCGAGAACGCAGTAGCTCAATGTAACGCTTTGTATAACTTATGGCTCTCTCGGTAATGTAAAACGATTTTTTATGAATGAATTATATTAGGCGGTGATCCCCGCAGTGGGGACTCACCCGGTTTGCAATCAAAAAAAATGAATGCCTCCCATTCATGTTACCAATGCTTTGAATGCCCCGATGTCGTTGTTGTTTCTCCTTGCATCAGTCGACGATCGATGATTCTAACATTGACCTCTCAACATTATTCATGTGTTCATGCCTCTGTATCAACCCCTAGAGGCTCCACGCATTGATCCACCTTCATGGCTTCTTCGGAGGGAGCCCCACGTTAGAATTCCCCCTATAATCGAAACTTTCCATACTCGAAATTCGACACCTTTGCATTGGAGACACAAGTGAATTCTTCATGCTCCGCGACGGTAGGAGGTTTTCGCACTGATGTCGACCAGTCCAGACTCCGCCTCTTGCACACATCAAAATAGTGCTCCCTTGTCAGCAAGTTCCCACAGTGCTCTGATCTTCCTTAACATGGATTAGCTCATCTGACCTCTACACGAGTACAATGCGATCGTCCTCTATGAAATATAGAATTGATGGCATCAATGGGAATACTGAGCAGTTGTGGAGGTAGCCATCGCACAAGGCGCAGGGCTCGTCGATGGAGTAGTATGGATCATCGAATGAGAAACAGACGGTGTCGAGGGAGAACCTGGGGCTGGTGTAGCAGGATCATCGCCCTAAGGCATCCTCAATGACCTTGAACTGGGTTTCTCGGATCCTCCCAACGGCGGGCTTACTGGAGCAGGGTTCTTGGAGCCGTGTTTCTTGAGCTTTTGTTTTCTCCTCCAGCTCCTAAGTTTTCTTTTGAAGATGGAGGCGACAAGCCAAAAGCTTCCTGCAATCTCCATGACAAGTCGCCTCACATGGGCATCGAGATCTATATTCTCCTTCATGGGTCGAACCTCTTCTTCCACGATGACGTGTGGATCTCGCCTTGTTGGTTAGTGGGTACCTCGCAGGACTGCTTCTCCTTCACTTCAAAACGTGAATTGTCGAAGTGGAAGAGGGAGGAGAGGTTATTGTGATCGTGGACGTCGCAGAAGCGATGCTAAGGCTAACAATTGGGAGGCAAAAAGATATATCTACCCTGTCTTTTCAATCTAATTATCCTTGTGTCCCAAAAGTTGTTTGTTTGGAACGCGGATGGACAGCAACTACCATGAGGGGTACAAGTAATAATTGTGGAAGAAGTCAAGGGCACAATTGATATTCCAAACAAGGGAGGGGCATAACTAATATTGCAACATCTAAGAGGGCACAAGTGATAAAAACCCTAAAAAGGGTACATTGTGTTACATAGACCAGACATAAAAGTGGCTTAGCATCAGCCAATACATTCTCTACATAAAAATGCTTTTGATTAAAAATGACCTTGTTTCAAGCCAACCAGATAGACCAGATTGTGGCAATAGCCATTTGCCTTGGGGAAATTAATATTTTGGTTAGTGGTAGGGAATCTTTAAATGCATATAATTACCTCCTCCAAAAAAATTAAATAAGTTTCCTTAAGAATATCTTCCTGGCTGAAAGTGTCAGCTTATTATCTCGGGTAATTATAATATTCATGTGGCTCTTAAAAAGAACAAGGGACCTAAAAAGAAGTAAATGTCACCCAACCCACATAAACATGCTCAAGAGTTAAGAGGAGACAGCAATTCACCTTCTACAGATGCCCTTTTGCTCAAAAAAGTCAAAAGAAGATTGATTTAAACACATGAATAGGTCCCACTCAGTCATTTCAGATAAAGGTTTTTTTGTTTCTGATCTAAATCTTTACAAACAAAATGATGGCATTTATTCTTTCCACTTTGGTTTGAAGGAAGAATAGTGGTTTTTTTAGAGTTCAGGAAGAATAGTGGTTAGATAATGTAGTTGGGGAATATAAAATATTAGTTTGTGATGGGAAATCTGTATGTGGAATAAATCATCGAAGATGAATTAGGTTGAAATCAAACAGCTTGTTTCAATATTCAGTATAACATTTCCTTATATTTAATCATAAATGTGCTAATCATAACATACATGAGACATGGTGCTAAGGAGCATGATATTTGAATAGGAGGTTTTGCCATGATGAATCATGCACAAGGGCACATGCCAATTAGGAACTTGGAACCTTTATGAAGTGGTCGGGGATTTCCAACTCAATAATGCCAATTTTAGTGAAAGCATGTGCACAAGATGGTATTGCATTTTTTGTTTCTTTTTAAAAGTTAAAGCATGACAGCTCAAATATTAGTTTTTATCAAATTCAATAATGTATAGGTAACTTTACGTGTATAAGCAAACAAGGTTCTGAACCATCACAATGCACATCCCCATATCTCGAGAGGTCAAACATGAAATGTAGATGGTTAGTTAAAGAGGAGGATCATTTTACATTCCAATAATAAAAAAACATAAAACTAAAGGGAAAAAATACTAGAAAGAGCCCATAAAAGACCACATCTGTACGAAGAACAAGAGAAAAACTGTGATATGGAACCAATTAGAGAAACAATTCAATACGAAAACAATGTGAAATCATGTTTTGGTGCACTAAAAGTTGTACAGTAAGCTTCTCGTAAAGAAACCACTTTAAATGAGTTTCCCTTGTTAGAAAATAGGAAGCGGAAGCGGAATTGATAAACAAAGCATAAGAACGGAAAGATTTTATGTGGAACCCTACTCCCTAAGGAGCGGGATTAAACAACGGGAGAAACCCTCAAAGGGGCGGATATTACATTCCATTTTCTCATCTGATACAGGAGGTCTGGGGCTCCTTATATAGCCTCCACAGAGTATCCAAGTCCCACCACTGGTAGATGTGGGACTAAACATATGGATGGGGTAAATGGGTCTTGGAGAGATCCATTTACCCTCCTACAACTCATATGGTGCACAACCAAATACTCCAACACTCCCTCTCAAGCTGGAGCATGCAATGCTCAGCTTGGACAAATAGAAAGAAACTCAACCCACGCTACAGGACACTACAGACAATATCAACTCAACGGACACAATTGTCGGCTGCTGTCGAGGATGTTGCTTCTCATGTCGTGCAGGTGAGGAGGACGAACGGGCTGGAGTGTGATTCAATTGAATCTCCTCGTCGGAGAGCATGTGCTCTGTACTGCGCATGTCAGAGTCACTGCAACTGAAAAATGAGCCTCCTCGTCGGAGTACTCTGGCCCGCCACAACATGTGGACAACTGCTCCATCTCTGAAAAAGGCCGAACTGAAAAGGTCGTGGAAGTGCAATCTTCGTCGAAGTCCACGGTCGTTGGAGAATGGAGTCTGAAAAGTCTCTCTCGTCGGAGAACTGGGTCTCTCCCATCTGGCACAGAGAATGGTACTCTACTCTGGAGTCCCTATGAAACCACATGAAAACCCTTGCCAACATGGCATGGATTCTTCGCCTCCATTCAGATCTATCTTGGGTCAATCCCGAGCTTATATCCACAAAACAAAGATCCCTTCGTATGGTCTCTTTCCAACACTTCTTGGGCCGTCCCCGCCCTCTCTTAGCCGACTCAACATCCCAACACTCGCATCTCCTAACTAATGTATCAGCTGATCTTCTTTGCAAATGACCAAACCATCTTAAGCGGTTTTCTCTCATCTTATCCTCGATCGGAGCAACACCAGCTTTCTTTCTGATTGCATCATTCTGAATCCGATCTTTACGTGTGTGTCAACACATCCACCTTAGAATTTTCATTTCTGCTACAGCCATTCTCTGCGCATGTCTATGGTTCACATGCCAATATTCAGATCCATAGGGCATAGCAGGTCTCACGGCTGCTTTGTAAAACTTTCCTTTAATTTTTAAAGGAATTTTCTTATCACAGAGAACAACAGAGGCTCCTCTCTAGTTTAGCCAGCCTGCATTTATTCTATTAGTAACATCTCCATCAACTCCCCATCATGTTGCAAAATAGATCCCATCATGAATACCTCGGCATGCCGCTGGCTCTGGGGAGGACGAGGCTCCGTGACTGGCTGAGGGTGGTGGAGAAAGTGGATATGAGATTGGCGGGTTGGAGAGCTGCTATCCTGTCGAGGGGGGGCAGATTGGTTCTTCTCAAGGCTGTGTTATCTTCCATACCTACTTATTTTATGGCTAATCGCAAGATCCCGAAGGGGATTCGTGAGAGGTTGGAGAAGAGGATGCGCGCATTTTTATGGGGGAACAATTCGAATGGTCGTGGGGGGATTCATCTTGTGGGCTGGGAGGATGTCACAAGTGGCAAGGATCAGGGGGGGCTGGGGGTGAAGTCTCTTGAGTAGATGAATGAGGCGTTTCTCCTTAAATGGGCAAGTAGGGTCTGGGGTCCGGGTAAAGACTTTGTATGCATGGTGATTCGCAGCATCTATGGAGTGAAGGGCGCGCCTCATCCGCAGCTCAATAATCAGGCTACCATGACGCCTTTTTGGAGGGGAGTGGTGAAGGCTTTCGTGGCAAATCTTGCTCTCTTCAGACCGGTTTGTGGGAGGGGGGATAATTTCTTGTTTTGGGAGGACAATTGGACCGGGACAGGGGCCATTTGCTCTCGCTTCCCTCGGCTATATGCCTTGGCGGACAACAAGCTTTGCTCGGTGATGGAGTGTTGGGTGGATGGAACTTGGTGGCCTACTTTCTCCGCAAACTTCTCGGATCAAAGACTTGAGGATTTTTTGGAATTGCTTGACGCCATGAGGGAGGTGGGGGCCCCAACTGGGGGAAGAGATCATTGGTGCTGGAAGGACGGCTCTTTCTCGGTCAGGGGGGGCTTACGGGGCCATCTCCAGACCGCCACCGGCAAACTCGGAGCTGTTGAACAAGGATTGTACATCTATTTGGGACACTAACCCTCCTGAGAGAATTGGGATCTTCTTGTGGCTTCTTCGGAGGAAGAGATTGATGACGCGCGATCACTGCGTCAGACTCCTGGGCGTCGTTGCGAACAAATGCCTGCTTTGTGATAGCGCGATTGAAACGGTTGAACATCTATTTTTTTCTTGTCCAGTGGTCGCGCAAGTTTGGCAGGAGGCGGATGTCGCTTGGTGCTGCTTTGATGATTTTCAGCCCTTCTGGAACTCGATTCACGCTAATAGAGCCAGACCTAGGAGGGAACGGTTGTATCCCATGGCTATTCTTTGGGCGATATGGCGGGGAAAGAACGACCTGCTGTTCTCGGGTCATAGGTTTTATAAGGAAAATGTGGGGTTTTTGGCAAAGAGGTTGGTGGACGACTGGGTGTTGTAATGCTTTCTGTGGTACATCTTTTGGGCGTCGCAGTTCTATACTTATGTAATTCTACTTTTGGCTTTCAATAAATATTGAAGGGGCGGACACCACCGAGTGTTTCCCCCTTCCCTACAGACTTTCAAAAAAAAAGAACCTCTCTTTTGAATATTATCATCACTAATCTTCACCTCAATTCCTTCACCATTGCTTCCATCAAAGATGCACTCCATATATTCTGTCTTAGTCTTACTTATACGAAATCCTTTACTCTCCAACTCATGTCTCCAAACCTCGAGCTTCTCATTTACTCCGTCTCTAGTCTCGTCAATCAACACAATATCATCAGCAAATAACATACACCAAGGTAACTCATCATGAATGTGACTTGTCAACTCGTCCATAATCAAAGAAATGGACTCAAAGTTGAACCTTGATGTAAACCAATGTTGATATCAAAATAGACAGTCTTCCCAGACGGTGTCCTTACACAAGATAAAGCCCTATCATACATGTCCTTTATGAGGTTAATGTATAGGACAGGTACTTGTCTCTACTCCAAAACTCTCCACAATATCTCTCGTGGGACAGAATCATAAGCCTTCTCCAAATCAATAAAGATCATATGGAGGTTCTTCCTTTTAGCTCTATAAATCTCCATTGTTCTCCTCAACAAATAAATGGCTTCAATAGTTGAGCAACCTGGCATGAATCCGAATTGGTTTTTCTTTGACATTGGAAACTTGCCTCAACCTTCTCTCGATCACACGTTCCCAAATTTTCATAGTGTGACTCATCAGCTTGATACCTCTATAATTTGAACAATTTTGAATGTCTCCTTTAATTTTATAAAGAGGCACCACGATACTCCTCCAATCTTCAAGCATTTTCTTGCTTCGCCAAATAACATTGAATAGATTCGTAAGCCAAGTCAAACCGCGCTCACCTAAAACTTTCCATACTTCTACAGGGATGTCATCCGGTCCTACACCTTTCCCAGGTCTCATAACCTTCAAAGCCTCATCTACTTCCTTTCTTTGAATCCGTCTATAGCTTGCATGATTCAAGTAACTTTCACTACTAGCTAGATCACCCAAAGTGATCTCTCTATTTCCTTCCTCAATAAAAAGTTTATGGAAGTACTGCTCCCATCTAGTCTCTATATTCTTCTGAGTAACAAGCACGTGACCTTCTTCGTCCTTAATGCATCTCACTTGAGGAAGGTCTTTGGTCTTTCTTTCTCTTGCTTTGGCTAACCTGAATATATCCTTCTAGCCCTCCTTAGAGTCGAGATTTTTATACAAAACTTCATAAGCTTTCGACTTAGCTTCGCTTACAGCCTTCTTTGCTTCCTTCTTTGCTACACAACAAAATATATACTAATGAAATTATATATATTCTAACATATGATATAAACTACTATAATATAAGATGAAATTAAAAAGATAGGAACATCGAAAGAAAAGATATACAAGTGTATGTGCCTTTTTACTAATTTTCCATCCAATCAAAGATTAAATCTGTTGATATTCCCCTGAATTCTAACCATCTAACTTAAGTTGAAGGACCGTCGTATGCACCCCTTCCTGTCGTACCATACGCCAACAAGGCGGGGGTCTTGTTTGCATGGGAGTAGTACATAAAAATAAGTTTACAGGTAATTTTTTCTATGATACTTGTGGATTTGTATGTTTAAGGGCATAATTTAAGAGTTTTTTGACATGATTGGACATGTTTAATAGTAAATATGAACATAAAAGCGACCAAATTTAAGCATTCATCTTATACAATTATATCCTACACAACTACACCTTTATAAACATCTGAAATTGCTAATAGGATAAATAAATTAAAATAAAAAATAATTTGAAAAAAAAACGCCTCGACGAGCGCCTCGCCTCCGCCTCGACCAACTGAGGCGGTCACCTCTCAGGACCGTATCGAGGCAGTCGTTCAAAGGCGTTTTCTGGTTGCCTCGCCTCGAGGCTTACGCCTCATGCACCTCGAGGCGTGTTTTTTCGAACCATGATGGGGACCATGACAAAAGATGGCAAACATGTGCACATCTGAAAAAACCGCATACATGTGTGTGTCTGAAACTGAGGACTCGGAAACATCTGACGTCGAGTCTGAATAACTGTCAAATCTCTGTAGAGTTAAAAAAATCCAGCTGGCCTGGAATCTGGAGTCTGGAAAATCTGGATTTGACTCGAACATGTAACTCCACATAATACTCCTCCTTTCTCCCATACTTGTCAGAAAATGAACATCAACAATGTTGCGAGAAGACAATAACAACATGAAACCAAATAAGCCGATTACATCATTTTTTGGCTTTCTTTAAAAAAAATCCAAATCTTCTTTTTTTCCCTCAACATTTTTTAAGTTGTTTCAAAAAAGTTTCACACGTTTTTTTAAATATGCTTAAGGCCTTTCTTTGTACGCGCCTCTTTTCAAATTTCTTTCCCTTTTTTCCCAACTATTTTCTCTTTCTCCCTCTTTTTTTAATAGCCGTAAATTTTTTTTAAAAATCAAATCCACCTCTGCTCCCCCCCCCTTTTAATACAAACAATCTAAGTGGGCTCTATTGTAATTTGTTTTTTTAACTGTAAATGGCCACCTGTATATTTAAAAAAAATCGACCGCTACCCTTAGGGTTCCCAACGTGGGAACCCCATTATTTTCCTTCATCGCCAAGCGCCCCCATTGAGGAACCTGATGTTTGCCTCCGCCGTCGTGCAGGAGGAGAGAGCTTGCAGGAGAGGAGCAAGGGGCTCCGCCTGCGCGTTGGGCGGCGATGGGCTTCTCCTATGACGTTTGCCAACTGGGCCTGGGTGATGCAGTGTTTGGATGAGCCTCGCAGAGCTTGCGAGGAGGAGCCTCAACATGTGGCGCTGCGCTGCCTGAGGAGAATCGCGCCGACGGGGAGCAGCGCGCAAGGCCTGGAGCTGGAGATGGGAGTGCAGCTGTGAACCCCCAAGGATACGAGTACCCGTTTACACTACTTTCGTGGCATTTCATTCACATAAGATTGCACAAGCTACAGAAAAATAGGGGAAATTTTTTGCTTTGAAGCTATATAAGACATTCACATTCATAATCACTAAGCTAATAGAGACAAATGCCACCAAATTTTCTTTTTATTAAATTCTATTTAATTTACAACATGTACAGTGACTGACAGTACATACAGTATTCTCAAAATCTGACTAAAGAGAAAAGAAGCATAGTACATTATCAACCGAACAAAAACTGAGACAAAAGAAACCATACCGTCTGGTATATACCCTGTCTCTTGTAAGCATCAATAGCTACTGAGCAGCAGCAGGCTGTTTGCCTGCCAAAACATGTTTAGGAAAGAAAAGGCGTCAGCGGTACCTCCCAAAAACTTATAAAATAACATGCATTTAATTATTTTCAAAAGTAAGCAAGTAGAAAGGTATATATGGTGAAAAATCTACCACTACCTAGGTAAAGAATAATTTTCAACTGTTTGATATGTAGTTCCCATGTTCACCCCAATTTTCCCACTCTTCTCATATATATATTTATATAAAGTTTAGACGACATACCCTAACATATAATGATTTCCTGCTTTTTAAAGATCATGATTCTGGGTCTTGGAGATCATGTTGTGGAACTTGATGGCACATGTAAATGGTAATTTCTTGTCATTGAGATTATGTCATGATAATGGACTGATATGATGATGATAGATTTGATCCTTAATTCTATTTACTCCTTTTAAGTTAGTAGATAGTCTGTGGTCTTGGTCTGTGTGTAACCTCGCACTATGACTCTAAGGTATTAAAAATACCTTAGGGTTGTGGTGCCTTCGTAGAAATGCGGTGTTGTATAATGCATCCTAACTAAGTTCCCAACACATCCACTAACATAAAGGAATTTTGAATCAGATTATAGTCACCTCCAATCAACTTAATTTTAATTGCAATTTCCTCCAAACTTTCACTGTAACTCTCTCAGATGCAACTCTCAATGTTTTAGATGTAGATATGGATGATCTGGATGTAAAATCGCCAAGTCTGTTGGCGAAAGTACTCAAGCGGTGAAGAAGCCTACAAATGGCTCTTCCGTCTCGCCCTCTAATTGGAAGTGCGGTCCAATAGAGGGATAGGTCTACTCCCAAACTACGCCACTGAGACGGGTGAGAGAGACTCTCCGGAAAAGTCGCTCTAGAAAACGGCCCGACCGGTAATGGGCAACCGAGCTCGTACGAAAAACTAAAACCGAGGATCCCCCGCCTGGGAATCCTAAAATAGAGGGTCAGCGGAACTGGTCTAAAGTCGGGATCCCAACGAGGCGTAAAAACACTGCGAGCTCGTGTTAAAATCGAAAAGGAACTGGGATCCTAGACACGCGCACTTGGCGGCCGCTGCCCTGACTGGGCTTCCTATCTTCCGCCCAGTTGAGGGTCACCGCACCCTCGCACAGTCAGGTGTAAGGGTCACATAACTGGCACTTTTTATTAGACATCACTAATTATCACCACCTTCCTTTACTTTGTTCTCTTTCCTACATAACCTTTCGGTATATATGTATACTATCATATCAACTTCGTGAGATTTGACATTTCAATTTATCTAAAAAAATCTATCATGATTATATATTTGTTATCCTCACCGAAACCTTGTCAACAATTTAAATAGGCTAATGGATTCCTATATGTATAAGATTTTTGTTAATATCATATCAATCAAAGAGTTTGGATGTTATACCGTAATATTGTGTAAATAATTATATTTAGAGATAGCCCCTTTGTGAACTTAACTTCTCTCTTAGTTTTCCTTGCTACAGCAATCACCTTCTTAACAAAAGTATGGAAAAATTGAGTCAATGGTCATATTAATAATGTCAGGATGAATGTAAATTTCTGAGGTATAACAGAATTGAACCCACTACCTATTTCACAATAAATAATTTCAGAAAAAGATTGTTATAGATTGAACATGGTCTCAGTTGATTTCTACTTATTAAGTGAGTAGTTTATGATAAAATGATTAGTTTGACATATGGAAAATCCACCACCAATTGAACTCCGTTTATTATGTGAAAACAAGGACTACAATAAAGTTCCAGGTTTTAACTTGTGAATTTGCTTGAAATAGAAATACTATCTTTGCAAAAATAGGATGTACATCATTACACGTTCCAGGCTGCATGTCTTATTAAAAGTTGATATTTGATCCTTTGGTTAAGTTTTGAAGTACTAACATAGAGGGCATCTCCATAATAGGAATAAGATAGATATACATCAAGGAGATCTCAAAAATGCCGAAATATCAAAATCTTAGGAAATTGGAATAAGGTTTTGAAACAAAAGAAAAATCAATTCCAACATGGAGTGCCCTAATTCAGGATAATGACAGTAAGAAGGAGGAATAAAAGTGCACATGCACGACAGTCAATAAGATAGTGTAGGAATGTATATGTATGGCAGCAAAGGAGGGAGGGTATGGGTTGTACCTGTGATATATCACTATTGTGGGGGTTTGACTTGCAGTCCAGCAGCTCTAAATTGAGAAGAAAATAGCATCAGTTGGCTGCTATTCCTGGAGAAGCAGCAATTTGGGCCTCAACTCTTGTATTTGAGGTGAAATTTGGGCTCCAGCAGCCCCCTAAATTGTGGGAATAGAAGCTCTTGCTGGAGAAGGAGGGCTGCCAGTGCCTGCAACAGGAATGGGAGCTGCAATTGGCAGCAGAAACATCCGAGAAGGGGTTTTCTCGTTGGAAGCTTTGAGGCATTTCAAGGAAAAGGGAGGGTATTTATAACAATGGGGAGTGTCTTTAGTGTCTGCCACATGGAGGGAAAGAAAATGTTGTGTTGTCAAGAGTAAAGAGGACCAAGTGAGGGTAAAAATATTAAGGCAAATGGAAAATTGTTGTACAGTCTCTACAGTCTGCAACGGCAGAATAATTAAATTTTTATTTTATTATTTTTTTCATTTTCTATCTTTAATTCACATATTTAAAGTTGACCTTAGGCATACATCGGACCTCGGATTTCGACGTGTAATATCTCGGTTTGATTGTCTTAGAACAACGGTCAATATAAGTATAATACTGATATACTTTCGATCGGGTTTGGATGCCCGAAATTTTGAGATACGGTTTTTGGTTTGGATTTAAATTTTACGAATTTAAAATGCCAACGACCTCCGATTGAGGAACGGTCAATTCCGTTGGTCTTGTCTTGTCGAATCGGATCTAATGATGGTCTCGATTTATTTTGCGGTTTCCGAATTTGTGTCGCGGCTTTTTCGCGGCGCGCATTATGAAGCGACCGATTTTTGATCAATTTCGCCCGAACGACTTTTGATTTACGATCAATTGGTCGATTTAGGTTATCTAATATCGCCAGATAACTTTATTGGGTTAATCGGACCCAAATCGGGTCGAGTTCGGGTTTGTTTGGTAACCGGATGTTACAATTATAAAAACCTCAAATGGAATCTCGTACTCGAGACTCGAGTCAAGATTATTATTTATCTTGTTTAATATGGTCATAAAAACCTCAAAGGGTTTTGAACCCATAAAAACCTCAAAGAGAAAAACAAGCCATATATTTGAAAATATATCTAATTACAAAAGTTTTTTTGATTATTACCTCAGAAAAGCTGCAGGTATCTTGCCCGCATGTCGGCTTCGGTCTCCCACGTCGCTTCTTCGATGCCGTGTTGGTGCCACAACACCTTGATCAATGGAATCTCTTTGCTGCGAAACTTCTTCACAGCATGGTCAAGTATCTGCACCGGCCTCTCCTCATAAGTCAGATCTGATTCCACGTCAAGATTCTCGTAACTGATGACGTGTCGAGGGTCGTGCGCATACATCCTCAGATTGGATACATGGAAGACATCATGGATAGCTGAAAGATGTGGAGGAAGGGCTACTCGGTACGCAATCTTCCCCACACGAGCCAAAATCTCAAAAGGTCCAACATATCGTGGCGCTAGCTTGCTACGAACACCGAATCTCTGTATTCCCTTCACGGGAGATACTCGCAAAAATACCCAATCTCCAACCTATAATTGATAGGAATGTCATAAATATGAGATTATGTTAATTTTGTAATAAAGGAAAGAGAAGAAGATTAGATACCTGAAACTCCAAATCTCTTCTCCTACGGTCTGCATAGCTCTTCTGGCGACTCTGTGCCGTCAGAAGCCTCTGTCTCACAAGATCAACAGCTCTCGCGGTCTCTTTCCGGAGATCCACGGAGTAAAGAGCATGATCACCTACCTCACGTCAACTGAGGGGTGTGAGGCATCTCCGCCCGTATAGGACTTCGAATGGTGTCATGCCGATACTGGAATGATAGCTTTTGTTGTACGTGAATTCCACCAAAGGTAAATGGTCCTTCCAGGACCCTTTCCACTCCAAAGTGCAAGCACGAAGCAAATCCTCTAGTGTCTGAATGGTGCGCTCACTCTAACCGTCAGTCTGTGGATGATATGCAGAACTCATCTTCAGCTTTGTCTGTACTGCAGACATGAACTGATGCCAATAATGCGACGTAAATCTCGAATCCCTGGCAGACACCACTTCTCGTGGTATACCGTGTAGCCTAATGATATTCTGCACATAGAACTTGGCCAATCTGGATGGAGTGTAAGTCGTGTTGACAGGTATGAAATGAGCTGACTTGGTCAATCTATCAACAACGACCCAAATAGAATCATGGCTACTTGGTGTCTTCGACAAGCCTGTGACAAAATCCATAGAAATGCTCTCCCACTTCCATTAGGGAATGGGAAGAGACTGCAGTAATTCTGGTGGTCTCTTGTACTCGGCCTTGACCATCTGACATGTCATGCATCTGCTAACATGTAGCATCACATCGCGCTTCATTCCATCCCACCAGAAATGTTGACGCAGATCACGGTACATCTTTGTGCTACCTAGATGGATAGATAACCGTGAACTGTGTGCTTCATCAAGAATATCTCTGCGCAACTGCTCATCGTTGGGCACAACGACCCGTCCTGCCTTCCATAAAATAGACTCCATCACCACAAAATCATCTAATTCGTCCTTGATGGTCCGCATGTATCTGTCTCGAATCCAAGTATATGTCTTTTGTCCCTCTACAATGCGGTCCCAAAGACTGTTGTATAGTGGAGGTACGGCTGTAGAAGTGGATGAACTCTCCTGAGGATGTCAATCATTCAAAGCTGCAAGCATATCCCATGTATATAGTCAGTTCGTCGTACCCTCTACATGAGCTCTCCTGCTAAGTGCATCAGCTACCACGTTTCCTTTACCGGAGGGCAAGAGATCGTGCAATCATAATCCTTTAGTAACTCGAGCCACCTATGTTGTCTCATGTTCAGCTCCTTCTGATCAAAGATGTACTTTAGGCTCTTGTGATCCGTAAAAATCTGAAATTCACCCCCATATAGATAGTGGCGGCGCCAGATCTTCAAGGCAAAGACAACTGCTGTCAACTCCAAGTCATGTGTGGGGTAGTTCCGAAGCAATCACCTGTCCTCTCTGCATCAACACTGCTCCTAGACCTTCTCCAAATGCATCTGTGTATGCTGCATAATCATGAATGCCTGAAAGAAGAGCAAGAATATGTGTTGTAGTCAATCTCTCCTTCAGTGTTTGGAAGGCATGCTCACATGAATCGTCCCAAATAAATGGGACCCCCTTCTACGTTAATCGTGTCAGAGGGCGAACAATGCGTGAAAATCCGCTGATAAAGCGTCTGTAATAGCCCGCTAATCAAAGGAAGCTCTGGATCTGTGTAACTGTCTTGGGTTGCTCCCAAGACATGACTGCCTCAATCTTCGCAGGATCAATTGTGATGCATGCTCCAGAAATAACATGCCCTAGAAATGAGACCTGGGATAACCAGAACTCACACTTGCTCAACTTGACATATAGCTTGTGCTGTCGCAATGTATCCAAAATAATCTGTAGATCATTCGCATGATCCCACTCATTTCGTGAATAGATGAGCACATCATCGATGAACACCACTACAAACTTGTTCAAGTATGGACGGAAGATCATGTTCATCATATCCATAAATGTCGCAGGTGTATTGGTGAGCCCAAACGGCATCACCACAAACTCGTAATGTCCATAGCGAGCCCTTAAAGCGGTCTTCGGAATATCAGACTCTCTAATCCTCAGCTGATGGTAGCCTGAGCGAAGATCGATCTTCGAGAAAACCGAAGATCCCTTGAGCTGGTCAAATAAATCATCGATGTGTGGCAAAAGATAACGGTCTTCACCGTTCTCTTGTTCAGCTGCCTGTAATCGATGCATAACCTCATGGATCCATCCTTCTTTTTGACAAATAGAACCGGAGCACCCCAAGGTAAAGTGCTTGGCCTCATGAATCCCAAATCAAGTAACTCATGCAACTGTACCTTCAGCTCCCTCAACTCAGCTGGTATCATCGATATGGTGCCATAGAGATCGGTTGTGTATCTGGTAACAATGTGATCTCGAACCCGATCTCTCTCTGAGGAGGTAATCCTGCTAGCTCATCAGGAAATACATCTGGATATTCTGATACTATACGGATGTCTTGTGTCATCGGCTCCTGGTCAGATAACTCCCGATCAAATGCAAGGTATGAATCACAACCCTGATCAACAAGTCATTGGGCTTGCAACACTGAAATGTACTCCATGGTGAAGTCATGTACAGTACCCTCAAAACTGAACTCGGGTAGATCTGGAATTCTGAAGACAATCGTCTTCCTAAAGCAATCAACAAGCGCATGATGAGCGGATAACCAATCCATGCCTAAAATCAAGTCGAACTCATCAAGCTGCAGAAGTAGACAATCTGTGATCATCTCGTGACCGCCAATCAGTACGGGCAAGTGTCTGACTATCAGGGAAATGATAAACAACTGGCTACCTGGCCCTCGGATGTGATATGGGGAAGAAAAATTCTCTGCGACTCTACCTAAAGAAGTAAGTAACCTCGAAGGAAGAAAAGAACGTGTCGCACCATAATCAAATAGAACATGAAAAGGTCGGCCCAAGACTGAGACCATACCTTTCACTACAGTAGCCGCTGAACGTGCCTGCTCCTCAGTAATTGCATGTATCTGCCCCTGCCTGGCTGGTGCAGCACTGGAACTTGCCATACTCTGCGTTTGTCTCTGCTGCGGTCGCCTGAAGTTGGAGTTCCTGCCATGGAAACTCCATGAACGCGGTGCCTGAGGCTGTGACTGTAAAGATTGTGGCTGAGGGCGAGGCTCGTCAGAAGTATGTGGGCACTGTGATCGATAGTGTCCCCACTCGTGACATCGATAGCATCGGACTGGTCTGGTAGGTGGAGTACTCGTATCTATACTCTGGGCTGGTCCGATTGGTGGTCTATCTGTTCGTTGCGACCCTGGTCGAGCGGACTCTGTGCCACGTCCAGCAAATGCTCCTCCTAATGTAGTCGATGGAGAAGAGTGAGCACTGTCCGAAAATGATTTTTTCTCTTCTTGGCATATACTATGAAAATTAATGAAATTTGTCACATCTGTGATTATTTAATTCGAATGTCATATTTTCCTTCTCGGATTCACGACAAGTCGGGAGACTGTCTCTATCCGAGAACTTAATGCGATCGGAATAGTAGTACTGCGAATGTGCATATCGGGGTATCACTTCTCTGATACCAAAAATGTGAACCCCTGAGAATCCGGGTGCCCGTTTACACTACTTTCGTGGCATTTCATTCACATAAAATCGCACAAGCTACATAAAAATAAGGAAACTTTTTCGCGTTGAAGCTATATAAGACATTCACATTCACATTCATAAGCACAAAGTTAATAGAGACAAATGGCACCAAATTTTCTTTTCATTAACTTCCATTTAATTTACAACATGTACAGTGACTTACAGTACGTACAGTATTCTCAAAATCTGACTGAAGAGAAAAGAAGCATAATACATTATCAACCGAACAAAAACTGCGACAAAAGAAACCATACCATCTGGTATATACCCTGTCTCCTGGAAGCATCAACAGCTACTGAGCAGCAGGTTGTTTGCCTGCCAAAACATCTTTAGGAAAGAAAAAGCGTCAGCGGTTGCTGGTACCTCCCAAAAACTTATAAAATAACAGGCATTTAATTATTTTCAAAAGTAAGCAAGTAGAAAGGTATATATGGTGAAAAATCTACCAGTACCTGCGTAGAGAATGGTTTTCAACTGTTTGTTATGTAGTTCACATGTTCACCCCAATTTTCCTACTCTTCTCATATATAAATTTATATAAAGTTTAAACGACATACCCTAACATATAATGATTTTCTGTGTTTTAAAGAGCATGATTCTGGGTCTTGGAGATCATGTTGTGGAACTTGATGGCACATGTAAATGCTAATTTCTTGTCATTGAGATTATGTCATAATAATGGACTGATATGATGATGATGATGATGGATTTGATCCTTAATTCTATTTACTCCTTTTAAGTTAGTGGATAGTCTGTGGTCTTGGTCTGTATGTAACCTCGCACTATGACTCTAAGGTATTGAAAAACCTTAGGGTTGGGGTGCCTCCGTAGGCATGCGGTGTTGTATAATGCATCCTAATTAAGTTCCCAACACGTCCACTAACTTAAAGGGATTTTGAATCAGATTATAGTCACCTCCAATCAACTTAATTTTAATTGTAATTTCCTCCAAACCTTCACCGTAACTCTCTCAGATGCAACTCTCGATGTTTTAGATGGATCTTCCGTCTCGCCCTCTAATTGGAAGTGCGGTCCAATAGAGGGATAGGTCTACTCCCAAACTACGCCACTGAGACGGGTGAGAGACTCTCCGGAAAAGTCGCTCTAGAAAACGGTCGAACCGGTAACGGGCAACCGAGCTCGTACGAAAAATTAAAACCGAGGATCCCCTGTTTGGGTATCCTAAAATAAAGGGTCTGCGGAACTGGTCTAAAGTCGGGATCCCAACGAGGCGTAAAAACACTGCGAGCTCACGTAAAAATCGAAAAGGGACTGAGATGCTAGAATCGTGCACTTGGCGGCCGCTGCCCTAACTGGGCTTCCTATCTTCCGCCCAGTTGAGGGTCATCGCGCCCTCGCACAGTCAGGTGTAAGGGTCACATAACTGGCACTTTTTATTAGTCATCACTAATTTACCACCACCTTCCTTTACTTGGTCCTCTTTCCTTCATAACCTTTCGGTATATACGTATACTATCAGATCAACTTCGTGAGATTTGAAATTTCAATTTAACTAAAAAAATCTACCATGATTATGTATTTGTTATCCTCACCGAGACCTTATCAACAATTTAAATAGGCTAATGGATTCCTATAAATATGAAAATTAGAATAAAGTTTGAATGTCAGATATGGATACGGAGGTTGAATTTGCATATTAGGTTATAATATTACGAAAGCAAAGAGGTTAGAAGTTCTTCCAATAAAACCGACCAGATTATACAATTATAAACAATTAACCCATTTTATTAGCCCTGCATGGCTAACTACTGCTCTGATGATTGATCTAAGTAATCAAGATACTTATCAAATATTATTTTGTGTGTCCGATTGATTTGTTCTACAAAATGACTTTAGTATGATAAGGAGAGCGATCATCACTTCAACTAATGATTATTGATTTATGGAATATCTATTAAACCATTTCTAATTGTTTACGGATGGGATTTTATCAACATCGGACTATGTTAAACATGAAGTATAAGATTTTTGTTAATATCATATCAATCAAAGAGTTTGGATGTTATACCGCAATTTTGTGTAAAAAATTATATTTAGAGATAGTCCCTTTGTGAACTTAACTTCTCTCTTAGTTTTTCTTGCTACAGCAACCATCCTTCTTAACAAAAGTATGGAAAAATTGAGTCAATGGTCATATTAATAATGTCAGGATGAATGTAAATTTATAATATCAACCAGGTATAACAGAATTGAACCCACTAAGCTAAACCTACTTCACAATAAATAATTTCAGAAAAAGATTGTTATAGATTGAACATGGTCTCAGTTGATTTCTACTTATTAAGTGAGTAGTTTATGATAAAATGATTAGTTTGACATATGGAAAATCCACCACCAATTGAACTCCATTTATTATGTGAAAATAAGGACTACAATAAAGTTCCAGGTTTTAACTTGTGAATTTGCTTGAAATAGAAATACAATCTTTGCAAAAATAGGATGTACATCATTACACGTTCCAAGATGCATGTCTTATTAAAAGTTGATATTTGATCCTTTGGTTAAGTTTTGAAGTATTAACATAGAGGGCATCTCCATAATAGGAATAAGATAGATTTACATCAAGGAGATCTCAAAAATGCAGAAATATCAAAATCTTAGGAAATTGGAATAAGGTTTTGAAACAAAAGAAAAACCGATTCCAACATGGAGTGCCCTAATTCAGGATAATGGCAGTAAGAAGGAGGAATAAAAGTGCACATGCACAGCAGTCAATAAGATAGTGTAGGAATTTACATGTATGGCAGCAAAGGAGGGAGGGTATGGGTTGTACCTGTGAAATATCACTATTGTGGGGGTTTGACTTGCAGTCCAGCAGCTCTAAATTGAGAAGAAAATAGCATCAGTTGGCTGCTATTCCTGGAGAAGCAGCAATTTGGGCCTCAACTCTTGGATTTTAGGTGAAATTTGGGCTCCAGCAGCCCCCTAAATTGTGAGAATAGAAGCTCTTGCTGGAGAAGAAGGGCTGCCAGTGCCTGCAACAGGAATGGGAGCTGCAATTGGCAGCAGAAACATCCAAGAAGGGGTTTTCTCGTTGGAAGCTTTGAGGCATTTCAAGGAAAAGGGAGGGTATTTATAACAATGGGGAGTGTCTTTAGTGTCTGCCACATGGAGGGAAAGAAATGTTGTGTTGTCAAGAGTAAAGAGGACCAAGTGGGGGTAAAAATATTAAGCCAAATGGAAAACTGTTGTACAGTCTCTACAGTCTGCCGTTGCAGAATAATTAAATTTTGGGATTTTATCACTTGTGCCCCTCCGACATATCGCAATATCAGTTATGCCCCTATCTTTTTGGTAATATTAGTTGTGCCACTCACTTCTTTCTCCGTTACCATTTGTGCCCTTCCGTCATATTGACCGTCAATGAGTTGACTTAACCATGGTTTTTTTTCAAACCTTGGTGAAGTTAAGAGGGGTATTATTGTCCAGACTCCTCTTCTTCCTCCTCTTCCCCCATCTTCTTCTTCCCCCTCCAACCTCCTCCTCCTCCCTCTCCGCCCGGAACTCCTCCCCCAGCCCCCTGCTCCGAGCTCCGCCCCAGCCTCCCTCCGCCCCGACCTCCCCCCGCCCCCGCTTCGAGCTCCGCCCCAACCTCCCTCTGCCAGGACCCCCACTTCCTCGCCCCTCCCTCCGCCCCTAAGGCGGCTGATATTCAATCTGGAACCGCCGACTATTCTTCCCCATTTTGAGAAGCTCCAGTCCTGTAGAAGGCGCTTGCTCATGGGGATGAAGAGGCAGATTTGCGACGAGCCGTGGCTCCAATTCCATTCAGATGAATTGTGCACTCAGCTTCGATTCCATTCGGATGAATTGCGCACGACAGGAGTTCGAAGCAGGAGCGGAGGATGTGGAATGGGGTGGGGGAAGACCTGGGGGCGGGGGTAGGCGCGAGGGCTGAGGGAGGTGCGGTGGAAGGGGGTAGGGGGCGGTGGGGAGAAGCTCGGGGCAGTGGAGCGGCGCGAGGGCAGGGAGGAGGAGCTCGAAGCAGATGGATGATCTGGTGGTGGGGGAAAATTCAGTAGAGGAGCAGGGGGAAAAGGCGGTGGGGAAAAGGGGGTGGGGAAGGTCGGGGCAGTACGGGGGCCGGATGGGAGGTGCGGGGGGCGAGGGGGAGGTGTGGGGGGCGAGGGGGAGGTGCGGAGGGCGAGGGAAATCGGGGGAGGGAGTGCAGGTGGCGGAGGGCAACCGGGGGAGGGGGTGCAGGGGATGGAGGGGAGACCTGGGGCGGGGGCGCCGGGGCGGGTCGGCGGGGCAAGGGGGCCTGTGGGTGCTGGGCTGGGTCGGCAGGGCAAGGGGGGGCACGAGGTTGCGGGGGCCTGGGGGCGTAGCAGGGGGGAGGAGGCAGGGGTAGGGGGATGAGGAAGATGAAGATGAGGGGGAGGAGGAAGATGAACAGTGATTGGACTTTTTCATTCATTTGTTTTCATTTAATTCATGATTTGTCCCTAAAGTTAACGTCCGTTTGCGTTTGGGATGGACGGAAACTAACCCGAGGGGTACAAGTGATATATTTGCAAGAAGTGAGGGGCACAACTGATATTAGCAAAAAGATAGGGGCATAACTGATATTGCGATATCTCGGAGGGGCACAAGTGATAAAATCCCTTAAATTTTTATTTTACTATTTTTTTTCATTTTCTATCTTTAATTCACATATTTAAAGTTGACCTTAGGCGCAAATCGGACCTCGGATTTCGACGTGTAATATCTCGGTTTGATTGTCTTAGAACGACGGTCAATATAAGTATAATACTGATATACTTTCGATCGGGTTTGGATGCCCGAAATTTTGAGGTACGGTTTTTGGTTTGGATTTAAATTTTACGAATTTAAAATACCAAACGACCTTCGATTGACGAACGGTCAATTCCGTTGGTCTTGTCTTGTCGAATCGGATCTAATAATGATCTCGGTTCATTTTGCGGTTTCCGAATTTGTGTCTCGGTTTTTTCGCGGCGCGCATTACGAAGCGACCGATTTTTGGTCAATTTCGCCCAAACGACTTTTGATTTACGATCAATTGGTCGATTTAGGTTATCTAATGTCGCCAAATAACTTTATTGGGTTAATCGGACCCAAATCAGATCGAGTTCGGGTTTGTTTGGTAACCGAATGTTACAGCAGCCTTCCTAGAGCGGCTTCGCCCGCGCGCGTGGAGATGGCGGCAACTCCGCCAAGAGATCTTCGAGGAGATGAAGGCTGGGGTGGCGATAGGGCCCCACCTTGCGGGGAAGGCAGGGTGATGGGGGCGCAACTTGGAGGAAAGGGGGAACGACCTGGAGGAGGTCTGCGATGGGGCATCGCCTTGCGAGAAGGGGTGCCGCCTGGAGTGGCATGGCATTGGCAAATCGAGGAGGAGGATCATGGACAATCGCACGCATGTAGCTGCACGCCTGGAGAACGGAGAGGGGAGCCCCGTCGCCTAGAGCAAAGTCCGATGGAGGCACGCAAGGGTTGAGACGCACACATGTTGCTAAAGCACGAGGCGCAGCGCCTCTGCCTAGAGGCCATCGCCGTCTGGGGCACGATCTACAGGGAAAGGAGGACGTCGCCTGGATGATGGAAAATGGTGAGATCCATCGAGTGTAAGATCATGTTGCCTTGGAGCCCTCCGCCGCTTATGGACGATCTAGGGTTTTGAAAAAAAACCCTAAAACTGAACCCAAATTACGAACTGTATATTAAACAGAGAATTTTCTTCAAGAACAACCAAAAAAATTGATTCTCAAACCGAACACAAACAGAATCAAAGAACATGAATGAAATCCTCAAGAATCGACCCGCTCTGATACCATGTTAGAAAATAGGAAGCGGAAGCGGAATTGATAAACAGGGCATAAGAACGGAAAGATTTTAGGTAGAACCCTACTCCCTAAGGAGCAGGATGAAACCACGGGAAAAACCCTCAAAGGGGCGGATATTACATTCCTTTTCTCATCTGATACCGGAGGTCTGGGGCTCCTTATATAGCCTCCACAAAGCCTCCAAGTCTCACCACTGGTAGATGTGCGACTAAACATATGGATAGGGTAAATGGATCCTGGAGAGATCTATTTACCCTCCTACAACTCATATGGCGCGCAACCAAATACTCCAACATCCCTCATTTATCATCAATAAAAAATACACTTTCTTTCATATAACTGCATAATCAACCCACTTTCATGTCACTTCAACTCAACCATGTCATTTTTCATATTTAACCCTAGATCCAATTCACATATATACAACGAAATACGATAAAAAATATATACACGGACAAATAAATAGCACCTTATATTCAGGTGTAATTGTATAGTATTTACCTCCTACATTCTGACCTAAAAGAACACCAAAAGCTCATCTTCATGTCAACCAGCATAACCCTTTTCTATACGTAAGATCCCTGCCATCACACTGAAAAGAAATCCAAGGGCCTAGAGGTGTTGGCGCAGGTGATTTGCTGGAAATTGACAGAAATCCTCTTTGAGGATGGTGATTGATTTTTTTGGGAGGTGGGGGGGGGATTTCTTGCTCTTGGAGGACATGTCGGAAGAGAAATCCAAGGGCCTAGAGGTGTTGGCGCAGGTGATTTGCTGGAAATTGACAGAAATCCTCTTTGAGGATGGTGATTGATATTTTTGGGAGGTGGGGGGGAGGAATTTCGTGCTCTTGGAGGACAGGTCGGAAGGGCAGACAATGAGGGGTGCAACAATGGTCGGCTTCAGGGAGGTGGTGATGGAATGAGCTCCTGGTGGACAAACCAATGGACGAGATATACCGGGAGGTCAAAGATGGAGTGGTTCTTGACTTCCATGAGATTTTTGTATTCGAAAAAGGGGGTAACACTTGAGGATATCAGCCCCATATATAAGTATGATAATGCCTTACAAAAACCAAGACTCGGTCATAGTCTTAGCGTGAGAAAACACGTTCTCTACATAGAAACACTCTGCTCAAAATATTCCACTATTGCGAGCAAGTCAAAGTGCCCAAAGGACCAAAAACAACAACTGTTGGTGATTCTGAATCTTGCATTAACCAATGATCACTGAAAGTTCGCGATATCCGTCAGCTCCACCCACGTGAGGCCCACCTCAGACACCTTTATCCTTTTCACATGATAGAGGTGGTACCCAGTCTCCAACTCCACCCGCATAAAAGGAGCAGCTGATATCATTACCGTCTTCCATAAGCTTGCAATGGATTTTCCCTTGTCAACCTTGACCCATGGAGCAGTTGGTGCGGTCATCCAATGAGGAAGAGAGACAACCAGATTTCAAGCAGATGGTGAAGCGATCGTAAGAGATGCAGTTTGAGGACACAGCAATGAGGATGTTGACGGTGAAACTTCGATCGATGTAGATCTTCCTCAATGAATACAAGGAATCTCTGAAACAAATGTGGAGAAGATGAGGCAGGAAGCACTTATGCGGGGTAAAGCAGTTGGAAAAGGTAGAGAACAATAGGACATTGTCTTCCTGAGAGGTGGAGGTAAGCAGGGGCTATCTGGAGGTGGTCAAGGAGAAATATGAAGAGCGAGATGCAGTGAAAGCAAAAATCAAGGTAGCTATGGCTAACGAAAGATGATGATGATGATACGGTATTCTTCCATTTGACAATGTTAGAGAGGCAGAAAAGGAAATCTGGTACCTTATGGGGAAGGATATGATGTAGGTAGTTACAAAGTTTCAAGTGGGTAATCAAAAAGCTCAGCAAGTTTTTCCCTTTTTGTTGTGAAGGAGGGAGTCCCTTGACAAGGTGGAATGCTTTGGCTCTGAGACTGAGAGGAGCATTGGGAGCATTATTAATGGATCATTTCATGCGACAATATAGATAATCCCCGCTTGGGACAGAGAAAAAGCCCAAAGTTTCTAGTGTAAGGATGAGTTCATAAAAGTTTACAATACTCAGGATTGGTCATTCCCTTGTAGTACATGAAGGAAGATGGATAGTCTACTGCATGGGCTGACATGAATCATAGCATCAAACGTCAGTGATATGTCGAATCACCGAGTCAAAGATATCAATAAGAGAGATATATCTTTCTCCAGGGAATTGATGGCACGTCGATGATATATCGTCAATTTTTTTTGAAGTCAAAAGAGGGGAAACACGCTTTGGTGCCTGCCCCAAGTTAAATTAAATTATAATAAAAAAACAAGTATCCAAACACACTTACAAAAGCCATGACTCAAGGAAAACTTGAGAATGGACACAGACATTTTCATTGTAGAACCTCTGGGAAGAGAAAAGAAGAGCATTCCACGCTAGCCAAATATACCACAAGACAGTATGGGCTTGAGCAAATCATGCCTTTGACGATGCTTCGCCGCCGCCACCGAAGCCCCGAAAGAGTTGAAACCCCGGACGTCCACCCAACCCAAGCCAGACTCGGCCCAGATGAGTGCAGCAACCGAGCAGAGGAGGAAAAGATGCTCCACCATCTCAATCCCGAAGTCACAAAGGAGGCACCTATCAGAGACCACAGGGAACAATCTAGCACAACGATCTCTTGTCATGATCTGGTTACGTCCGAGAAGCCATAAGAAGAAACCAACCCTCTCTGGGAGCCCAAGCTCCCATATGAAGCCACATTCCCGAACCAAGCTATCCGATCTCACAGGTGGCGGCATGCAGATCGCATTGTAAGCCTTCTTCACTGAGAAAGAGCTAACTTTCCACACCCGGTGATCACGGCCATCAAAGGGTCTGCCAAACTGCCGCAGGAAGTCCAACAAAAGGACTCTTCCAATCGCTGTTCATAAAAATTCGCCACGAAGGCATGCATTCAGTTCCCATCAACCCAACAATCTGCAACAGGCACCCCGCGAACCGCAGCCAAGGCAAAAAGTCTAGGAAAGCGAGTACATAGAGGAACAGCGGCCGTCCAATCGTCCGTCCAAAAAGTAAAAGAGGTACCATTCCCCAAGATAGGACGGAAAAGAGCAGGGAAATGGGGCAAAACCTTCACAATGCCCTTTCAGAACGCTGAGGGATGTGGCCCAAGGTGGCTGACCGGCTTAGTCGGACGGGAGACATTATAGATGCGACGGATGAGGATACAACAAAGATCATCGCTCGGCCCCCAGATTCTGCTAACCCATTTCAGCAGCAGAGCTTCATTCACTAAGTTCAAACGTCTAATCCCGAGGCCCCCATCCGCCTTACTAAGCGTAACGGACTCCCAATCAACCAGGTGAATACTGTTACCTGCCTGCCCAGAATTTCTCAACAAGAACCTTCGCATCAAAGTCTTAAGGTGCTTTCTGATCTCTACGGGCAAAAGGCGAGACGACATGAAGAATACCGGGATCGCAAAAAGCACCGCTTCACCAACACGAGGCGACCGCCCCTAGAAAGAACAGAGGCCTTCCAACCCGACAATTTTCTCATCAGCTTCTCCACGACCGGCAACCAGTCCGCCAAACTGATTCTACCATTCGTCAAAGGCAATCCCGTATACCAAATAGGGAGGGAGACGCACTCCGTGCCCAACTCACTGCCACACAACCGAACCTCCTCTTCCGATAGAGCAAAGAGATGACTATAGATTTATTGTGATTCAGAATGAGGCCGGACATCTCGCCAAATAATTCCAACGTAAGGGTCATGCCAGTTGCTTCCTCTTTACTCCCGTCAACAAAGAAGATCGTGTCATCCATGTACTGGAGTAGAGGAATAGACAAATCACCTAACGAGTAACCCTTCGTGACCCTCCTACATTGAACCATGTCCACCATGCAAGCCAAGACATCAGAAGCAATGACTAACATAGGGGCAAGAAGGCACCCCTGTCTGGCACCTCGCTGAGGCTGGAAGAAACCTCCCTCCGAACGCCCATTTATGAGTACGGACAAAGAAGCAGTGGTGACGCACCTCTTCATCTAAGACACCCACAAATCCGGAAAACCCCTACGATGGAGGGCCGCCCAAAGAAACTTCCAATCCATAATGTCATATGCTTTTGCAAAATCCACTTTCCAAAGCAACGCCTTCGTCCCTCTTCTCTTCCAATCCGCAATGATCTTGAACGCCACCACCAGACTGTCTGCAATCTGTCACCCAGGGACAAAGGCCGACTGCAAAGGGGACACAATCGATGTTGATAGAGCAAAAGGGGTTTGTGTGGTCTACTGCGGACCACTCATTGTTTGTACAGAGGACACATCGAGGTATTGTGGCTATTCTAGTTTATGCGGATGATATTGTCATTACATGAGATGATGAGCAGGGTATTCTTAATGTCAAGGAGTTCCTTAGTCAGCAATTTGTGACTAAGGACCTTGGCAATCTTCATTACTTTCTTGGGTTGGAGTTCGCCAGGAACTAACGTGGACTTGTAATGACTCAAAGGAAATTTGCTATGGACCTTCTCTCTGAGACAGGTATGACAGGGTGCAAACCTGCCACTACTCCTATGGATGCAAGCATGAGATTGTATGATGAGGATACTGAAGAGATTGACAGGAGGAGATACAAAGAGCTTGTTGGGAAGCTCCTATACGCGACCATTACCAGACCGAACATTGCTTTTGCAGTTAGCAAAGTCAGTCAGTTCATGGAGCAGCCCAGGAAGGTGCATATAGATGTTGTCCATATGATCTTGAGGTATTTGAAGACTTCACCTGGCTCACGCCTTATATTCAGCAGGGATACATCACTTGAGGTGACAGTAATGGCAGATGCAGATTATGCTGGTTGTCCCAGGGACAGAAAGTTCACTTCTGGTTTTGCTATTTGTGTAGGCGAATCATTTGTTTCATAAAAAAGCAAGAAGCAGACAGTGATGACCAGCTCTAGTGCTGAATCCAATGTTCAGAAATGCGGTCCATGCGGCCGCATATGCGGCCGCATATGCGTATGCAGTAGGCTAACCGAACCGCATTTCCAATATGCGCCCATATGCAGTCCAAATGCATATGCGGGCCGCATAAACCGCATATGCGGCCGTTTATTCGGTCAAATATGCGGTCCACAGGCCCTCACTTACGGGATCCGTTTTAGGATCCGAAATAGAAAATAAAAAGAACACCTTCTGCTCCCTTGGCCCCTTCGCCCCCTCGACAAAATCCCAAAACCTCATTTCCCAAACCCTCTGCCCTAGTTTTCCTCCACCGCACAACCTGACGGCCCTCACTGCTCCATCACCTCTACCTCCTCTCTCGCAGCGCAACGATGCCATGACCTCCGCCTTTTGCCTCCAGCACCTCCCCCGCCTCGACAAACCTCCTTGCAGCGCCTCCTTGCAGCGCCTCCTCTTTAGCGAAGCTTCTTCCCCACCGCATGGCCCCGCCTTCGCTTCCTCGCCCTTCGAAGAAACTTCTTACCATATTGTGAGCTTCTCCTACTTCATTTCGAAATTCTTGTCTCAAGTTACAGATTTGCAACTCTTATTTTATCAACCCTAAGAAGTTTTTGATCACTCGTCATGCTCTTTCAGTTTTTTTGTGAACTTTGACTCCATAATGTTCTAATTTTTGGGTATATTGACACGATCTTTATGTTATTACTATTGCTGGAAAGTGGATGCTTAGATTTGTTATTGGTTGATTCACTATAGTAGTTAAGTTATGAAATTTCTGTTCAGTGAGTTCACTATTTGTTACTGTGCATTTTGTTGTTTAACAATTGCAGTTCACTATATGTTATAGTTCATCTCAGTTCAACTTCACTATATAGTTCCATTCACTAAATTTATATGGAAATATACAGTTCATGTCACTAAATTTCAGTTCATTATATAGTTCAGTAGTTTAGTTCACGATATGTTATATTCTTATTGGCTTCTCTAATTGTTTGCAACTATCTGTCTAACAGTTTTTTCATAGGAATTTAAAGTAAACATGCAGTTTTTTTACCTCTGACATCACAATTAAATATATTTCTTTAATATTTTTAATTAAAAAAATACAAACCGCATAATCCGCATATATTTCCGCATATACTTCCGCATATCCGCTTACTCGCTTGAGACCGCCTAACCGAACGAATACCGCATACCGACTTTCTGAACCTTGGCTGAATCTGAATACAGGGCCATGGCTCAAGGATGTGCAGAGATGATGTGGGTTAGATCAATATTAACAGACCTTACTGTTGAGGTTTCTCTTCCTATGAAGATGTTATGTGATAATCAAGCAGCTTTATTTATTGCCAATAACCCTGTGTTTCATGAGTGGACAAAACATATCAAGGTGGATTGTCATTACACTAGAGACATGATCCGGAAAGATCGTATATCCACCTCTCATGTTTCCACAGGAAATCAGACGGCAGACATCTTCACGAAGGCCCTGGCTAGAGGTCCATTTCAAAAGTGTTGTTCCAAGCTGAGCATGATTGATATTTATGCTCCAGCTTGAGCGGGAGTGTTGAGATGATTGTATCTCACCGTATCATTTTTATATTTTATGTTTTCTTTGGATATCACTTATGTAATTAACACATGGCTCTTCTTCTATATAAAAGAGTCATGGGATCTCTTTTATCATATGAATCATTTTTATTCCAACATAGCTCTCACATATATGGTACTCTCCAAACTCTTGATGTTCACATCTTCAGTGGAAATGTTCTCCTTGGACTTCACATTCGATGTAATTGATTTATTTATACCTTTTGTGATGTTTCTACTCATGCATACCTATATATGTGAAAGCTGTAGTGTTCTGCAAGTATTTTTGCCTCTAATTTTAGAAGCTGAATCCATGTAAAATACAAGACATAAATTCCGGCCATGGTATTCATTAGGAGAAATAGAAGAAACTAAGTTATTAGGCTAATCGACAGGAAAGAATTCCATTAAAAAATAAGTATGTTAAAAATCTGATCAAATCCAAACAAATCCATACTCCATCAGATCGAATTGGATCAGACTAGGGTTTTTTTTTTTGAGATGCAGACTAGGTTATTAAATGGATTTGGATTCAAGTCCATACTCCATCAGATCGAATTGGATCAGACCAGGTTATTAAATGGATTTGGATTGGGCTGAAAATTTTTCCAATTCATTAAATTGAATCAGAGATAAATTATGTCAAATCCGATCCTACCCGATGCATTTACATCATTATGGACCTACCCAAGAAATGTGTTGGTGTAGTGACGTCCATAGATCTCCACAAGTACAGAATATGGCTCCCAGAGTGGTTTCGAGCCCCCTTGTAATTTAATTTGTTACTTCAATAAATTTCTAGATGTTTATATACCTTAAGTCATCATCCTAGGATTTTTCAGATATCTAATTACCACGTTATCTTCAATTAACGGAGTATGCAATGAACTTCTCAAGAAAAGGAATGGACAATGAAATTGAAATTGGAAAATCTGTTAAAGGAGACATTTCCACGTAGAAATTTTAGGATAAAAGGTTTCTAGAAATTTTGAGTAATTAACAAAGTCTCCGACGCCAGTAGTTCATATCCAGTTTCATGGAAATTTGTTGAGTTTGTAATGGTAGTCGAAAAGTTGGTTTTACACTTATGACTCCTCGATGAAACTATACTCTTAATGATCAAACAGTGACAGCAGTTCATTTACTTCACCATCTACATCATCACATGCCTTGCAGCATTTCCGCAGTATTCTGATATAAGCATAGATACAGCATCCTTAAACCAACATTTACATTTTTCTGATGCAATATAATAAACATAAGGACTGCCGATTTCAAAGAATGGGTAAGAAGAATGATGTTGACTATGAATGTTATTCTTGGTGAAGGACTTCAATAATGCATTCTGAAGCCTATACTGAGCAAATTTATTCCGTATGAAGAAATACAAACTGTACAAGGTTGATCTCCTACGCATTATGACATTGAGTAATGAGCTGTGCGTTAAGGCGTGGGAAGAAAGGATTAAGAAAAGACGAAGATGCTCTATTGAAGCATGCCCACAATCCATAATAACATTATAAAAGAAAAGGTCGGCATGGCACCAAAGAATGTAAACTGATGGAACCTTGTATGAGGAATCGTCCAGTTTTAAAAGGGTGGGGAGATGGGTAAAAGTTGTGCAAGAGGGAGCAAAGAAGACAGAAGTGCTGAATAGAAACAAACAATTGATGGCTGAGGAAAGATCTTTCTAAACAAATCGCCAAGAGGGCAGTGAGTCAAATTTTCCTTCTCTAGGTTCCATCTTCCTCTAACTACTACGAGCAGGCCAAGCCAAGAAGACTTCTCAGTCAACTTAAAGGTTCAGTTTTTGTCATGACAAGAATAACTAGCTGGGTATGTATGAGTATGGGAATGAGCCTTCGACCTGGAATGAATGTTTATTAGAATAAATGAGGAGCATCCCATAAGAAGCCAGGAAGCCACCTCCTAAATGAGCATTTAAGTTTATTTTATTTACTGTGTTGAAGGAAACATCTTTCTCCCTGGCCTTATGTATACGAATAAATTTTAACATCATTACCATACAAAATAAGTAATAAATAATTTGCACAGAAGAAACCCCCCCACCCCAACCCCACCTCCAAAATGAGCATTTAAGTTTATTTACTATATTGAAGGAAGCATCTTTCTCCCTGGTCTTATGTATATGAAGAAATTTTAGCATCATTATCATGCAAAATAAATAATAAATAACTAGCATAGGCGAACGACACACACCCCAATTGCATAGAGGTTATGCTTTTTTTAGAATCAGCATCAATTTCTGAAAAGATTTTTTAAAATGAACAATTTCTAAAGAAGTAATCATCGCATGTTTCCCATAATACCAATGTTAATGAGAAGCATATAGGTAAATCTTGCAAAAATGGACATTACATGAAGCTGCGATATTGTGTGTCTATTATTAAAGGCAGTATGTCAAGCAATGCAGCCGATGCTACATCCATTAATGTGTTACCTGATTTCATTAGAAAAACAAATATCATTTCCATGGTGTTTTATAGAGATAAGTTGGATATCAACCAGTTTAATGGAGGATGAGGTGAAGGATCGCAAGGAGAAAATTAACACTCCTTATTAGTAGCCTTCATCATTGTGTTAAAATTAAATGTACAAGCAGGATACTTTCAAGGTAAAAAGGTCGAAATCTAAAAAGTGCTAAGCCCTAAGTTATGACTCTCAGTGCCTGCCAATTTCCCTCATCGATGGTAAAGATCAATGAATAAACAGGATGAACAGGCAGATGCAACATAAATCTCGGTCACACAGGGAGATAAAGTATTTTGATTGTGACTTCCAGTATCTGCATGATCGGGAAAATAAACTAGGAACAATTGTATCAGAGCAAATTGTTATCAGTTCTTACTGGATGTAGATAAGTTAAATTTTTAAAACTCAAAATCATTGTTTTGTAGCATGTCAGGTTGCCGTCAATCATGTCAATAGAAGACCACTTAACTTTTTTTATATTGCAGCGAGCTTCTTCTTCTTGCAAAGCTACTACTCCTATTAGCTCTGATGGAAATCTTCAATTGATATTTCGAATAAGTGATGTATCATATGTCACTTTATAATTCAGCATCACATGGGACATACTTTATAGGAAACTCATCATGTATCATTAACTCCTTCGTTAAAGGTGTAGGTAAGTAGAAGTTTCGACTTGATAGTGGTTCTGGGCTTCTTCTTTTCTTAACGAAAACCCATATCATTGATTGATGCCGAAATTGATTGTGTAAACCATGAATATGGGTTGGGAGCAATTGTATGTATGACTGAATTCAGGATTGCTTGAACTTTCTTTTGCAAGGATCATCATTGATCATGCATGGGTAACATCATGAGATGTTTCGGGCACTGTTAGTATATTTGTCTTATTTATTATGTCGTTCTAGTGAGTTGAAGGGTGGTGACTTTTCCATTTAGTTAATTGGGAGTTGAGAATCGTCATGGCGACTCGGTTAATTTTAACGTTGTCCTGGTTATTTATCTTTCCTTGATAACACGTGAAGATTGGGAAGATCGGATCCTTGCCGAATTCCACTAAGACAGACAAGATAGCAATTACAAAATCCCGTCGCAATCAACGGATACGATGAAAGGGAGCCAACGCGACGACTACTACTAACCGCCTTTTGGAACTCGATCTTGAGCGGCGATCCCGCAACGACGGCGCCATGGAGCGCGCGCAGCGCCATCACTGCGTCATCCTCCTTGCGGAAGTTGACAAACGCGTAGGTCCGGCCGGGGAGGTACGAGATGCTCTCGAGGTCTCCAAATCGGAGGAACTGCTCTGACAACACGCTCTGCGTCACGTGAGGGGAGAGGTTGCCTACCCAGAGGCGCCGCGAAGCGGGCACGTCGCTGCAGGGATGGTGGGGCGCACGGTCCTCGGTGGGCCTCGGGGAGTACTCCCGACTGTGCCTCCCCCTTCCCCTCCCGCCGCCGCCCGAGCCTCGGCCCATCTGCGGGAAACGCAGGGTCACGTGATGCTTACAAAGAAATCCTACAAAACGTGGGGGAATTGGAGAAGGGAATGACCATAGTCGGATTGCGGATGGGGGTTGGGGAGTGAGAAGGAGATTAGGGGATTAGGGTTTTGGTGATGGGAGAAAGATGGCGCTCTTACGCGTTTGGGGTTGTCCGCAAGAACGGGAGGAGATGGCACGGGCCGAGGCGAAGGCACGGCGGGTTGTGGTTGGCGACGTAGCGATCGTTGGATTGAGCTTGGGGTATTTTAATGTTGGAGATGGATCGCAGTTCGGGGTGTGATTACTGGTCCTCGCACAAATTTTAGTAAAGATGTTAATTTGGTTATATCCGATGGGTATTAATCCAACCGTTTAACTCGAAATCCATTCTATTTAATTTTGACATGGATTTCAGATCAGATGTGGGTATGGATTTAGGATTGCTATGTGGATATCCGAATCTGCCTCAAATCTGAATAAAAAAAGATATAGATATATGTATTGCATTTTAGTTAAACTCATCAAATATATTTCACATCTAATAGGTATCGGTCTACATAAAAAATTCTAACTCAATTTTATCATCTCCATTTGTTTATTCATATTTAACTATCTTTTTTATCTTCAATAAATAAAAATTATCAACTCAAAAGAGTTAAATAACTAATATATAAAAAAAATTAACATTCCCTACACATTGCACATCTTTGTCTACCGCTATATCACATGATCTCCCCTCTATTTAATTTTATGTGTGAAAATCTTATTGCATTTATGAATAGCTTAAGATTGTATTGTGTCGAATATGTGGGTACTCATTGGGTGCACGAGTGCCCGCTGGGTAGATGTGTACCCACTAGAAATTACCCGTTTAATAAATAGGCGGGTATGGGTAGTGATTTTATAAATGAGTATGGGTTTGGGAATATCGATACCCGCCCCAAACCCGACCTATTGACATCCATAACTTTTACACCACGTCCCCCTTGTCGTCGTTCCTATAATCCTGTTACGCCGGAATTCCTCTGAAACTTCAATTTTACATAGTAACCTCTGTAATTTTGTTCAATTACACCACAATCCATGTAGTCTTTGATTTTACATCATAGTCTATGTTGTTCATAAACAAACTCTACCTTTGTTTTAATGTTTACACGACAATCCCTATAGTCTTTGTTGTTACGCCCTTAACATCTATTAGCCTTTTTTTTTAGAATTTCATATCTTATTGATCATGACCTATCGAGTACAAGATTGACAAAATATTTGTACAGACCATTCCCCATACATGGAGTCACAACGATACTTTTTGCAAGGTTGTGTGCACGCGTGATCCTATTTTTAGTTACGGGAATGATCTTTATCGAAGGAACAGTCGTAACTCTGACAAAATGTGTTGAATAAACCTTTTCATTTTCCATGGAGAGCTCGACCAATCATTATTATCCGAGCAAATGGCCAATGAATACTCTGCGAAGGGGACAACAAATTGAATTCCCATATAAATGGTCAGGGCCTCTCTCTCAAGGACTGAAGAAGACCCTGGTGTGAGCTTCTCTTTTTGAGTTTTAACAAACTGATGCAATTGATGTTTGTAAGATTCGGGAAGGGAGCATCCTCCAAGATTGTGAGTTATGCATCGCATTTATCTGCCTTCATCATGGCAAGAGCGATGCCCCTTGGGGGGCTAATGTTAGATTGCTTAGCGTTGGCTAGGGAAGCACGCATCTTGTTTATCGTTGTGATGGGATATGGACCTGATTATGTAAGCCTTGAGATGCAATGCTCCATCCAGATGTGATGTAGGATTATGCATGCCATACCAAAGTTTCCAGATTCCTCGATAAAGTATGTTAGGAATTTTAAGGAAGTAGTCACCATATTTTCCAAGGGCATGACCTTGTAGGAGAAAGCAAATCAGAATCCTTACGCTTATGGGCATGTGCCAAATAGGTGAATTTCATCTTCCGCAGCAACTAAGCATAACACACATATATCGTTTATACCCTGAATTCTCTCCCTAAGCCGCATGCCTATATGAAGGCATTTTGATAGCAACTTCCACATGAAAAGTTTTATACGAGGAGGAATTCCTTGTAATTCCGTATCTTTTTAATGTAACATATATTATCTGGTATTAGCGCTCCTTTGTCCATGAGTAATTGCGGGTACGCACACTTCGTAGAAAACATCCCTAAAGGACGAAGCTTCCATACCAAGCTGTCATTTTCCAACTAATTAGGAATGAGCCTAATGACGTGGGAAATGCTTTCAGTCGAAAGATGGCTATCGAATTAAGTGTGAGTTCCAATATCCATTAGTATCTATGAGGTCACAAATCATATTAGTAGTATGCTTGGGCTGCAACTGTTTAAGGTAATCAGGCAACCATTGGTCCCTCCATATATTAATTGCTTTTTCATTACCATCAACCATCTTTTCAATTAAAAATTGCTTGGAATCAATGTGTAAGCATCCCAGAAGTCTTCTTACTTGAAATACTTTGCTTTAAGGATTTCCTTCCAAAGGGCCGGCTAGGGCTCCATATTTCGCCAAGCGAGCTTGAGAATTAAAGATTTATTCATCAGTGAGCTTGTCTAAATCCGATTCCTACCAAGTGTTTTGCCAGGGAAGTAATATACATGCTTTAATATAGCAATGCCTTTTTTCATCAATGGAAACCCCACCAAAAATTCGTAAATAACATGTCTATTTTGTGTACATGAATCTACACTAAGCAAGTTCACAATCATGAGGTATACATGTATCATTGAGAGTGTCGCTTGAATAAGCATTGTTCTCTTCTTGCCTCTGAGAGGGCTTTTCTTTTCCACCCCGACAACTTGTTTCTCGTTTTCTACAAGATGTGATCATTCAATGCTTTGGATGCATGCTTAGATGGCATCGGGTGTTTAGCCAGAAAGGTGGAGCGAGGCGGTCCTGTGGTCTCACAAGGCGGACTATAGTCGCTGAAGTGACCTCTCACTAAGCCCAATGACTAAAACACCAATTAACCCATAGTATATAAATAATGCAATCAAATTAGGTGATGTGGATCAAAATTTCTTATACCCTACAATGAATGTGTATAGTGGACAAGTATATAGAGGTCGAACATAGGAAACATGGGACGTAGTAGGAATTATTTAAAGAAATGAATAGTGCAAATGTGTAAGGGTACATATGCACAAAATCAATCAATATGATGTGAGTTTTTAATTAAATAAAATAGTTCTACCATTTTTATTTAATTTTCTGATTTTTTTATATATTTTCTAATATAATAATAATATATAATAAGGGATAATGTAGATATATATAAGAGTATATATGTATATAAGGTAATCTATGTATAATAAAAGTAGGATATATATATATATAATAAATATACAAAAATCAGAAAATATCCCTAAGAACAATACTCTTTATTTTTAAATGATTTTAAAATAATTATACAATATTTGTAATAATTACTAATAATATAAACTATGTATTGTACTATATGGGTATATACAGGTTATATAGGGTATACTATTTGTAAATATAGAAAACGATAGTAAAAAATAATAAAAGGAATAATTTTGCATTCTCCAAATAGTCCTCTATTTTTATGAATTTTTAGGAGATTTTTATATTTTTTCTGGTATTTTTAAAATAAGAAATAATGCAAAATAAGAGCTTTTTAAATAAATCGAATTGATTTGAGAGTTAAAAATAGCACAAAGGTTCAAAATTTCTAAAAACCAATTTTAATACAGGTTAATATGTATAAATAAACATAAATGATAGAAACAAATATTTTGTGGATTTTTTAGAATAATTTATAATTTTTTAGGGTTATCAAGGGTTTGCTAAATTTTTGGGTTTCTTTTGAGATTTTTTTGTGACTTTGTTCTGGAGTGAGAAAATATGCCAATAAAGGGTAGCGAGCTTTTTTTAGAATTTTCAGAAAAGATTATTTTTTTATATTTGTTAAGTCAAAAAAGGGAATAAAATGGATTCTTTTTTATTTTAATAAATAATAAATGCATGCAAAATGGAAAACAAAATATATAATGTGAACAATCAACCAATCATGCACATATACCTTTTTTAGGTTTGTCAAAGCGCAAGAGTTATTTTTAATAAGAAGAAATGCATACATGAAATTAAATCAAGCTGGTAGGGGTATTTTTGCAAAATAAAATATGTTTAGGGGTACAAGTGAAAAATTAACCCAAAGTTTGAACTGAAACTTGATTTTAATATACTAAAAAGTAAATGCAATAACCGCAAGGGTGCTCCTGTAAAATTTCACCTCACGCGGGGGTCCCGTGAGGTAACCTGGAATTGGACTTGAACACAATATCAACAAGCACCAACGACATACATGCAAAATGTCCCAAAGTTTTGTGCGTACTTAAATAGGTACATGACTATTCTAAAATACAAAAAGGGTGGAGGGTTGATTTGCAAGTTTCATCACTTAAGGTCTTTTGATCCAGTCGTTGCACTTCTGCCACGTGTCTGATCTGATGGTTGGGGATGGACAACAATTTGAATAAAAGGGACAAGACATATTAGATCTGGGTCGTGTCCTCGATCATGATGTTGTCGAGCCCTCTAGATGAACTTCTGAAGAACGCCAGCTGAGTTGACGTAGATCTCCTCGTTCTTTGTCCTCCGGCGATGAATATCTGATCTGACGTCGGCAAGAGGCTGCAGGGGATCCTCCGCATGTGTAGGAACCTTCAGTTTGGGCGCAGATGCCTTAATGATAGATCCGAAGGTCGAGTTGGCTCCAAGTGACATGGAGCATGTTTATTGTGTCTCCTTTCCTCCAGACAGGTCCCCAACGTGCAAGACTTGCACCAAAATTGCTAGGCTCGAGGTGAAAGTGTCTCAGCCAACCAATGAAGCTGTTGAGTGCAAGGGAGATGGAGATGGCGAAGCTCCAACGAAAGGAGGAGGAACTGAGCTTCGAATCGCCTTATCCACGGAGGACCATGGTTGATTACAAGGGGGAAAAGATGGATAACAAGCGGGGGGACAAAAATCGGATGGAAATGGGGCTTGATCAAACGGTTGGATGATGATGAATTTCCCTAGAGCTTGAACTCTAGGGATTTGGGGATTTTTTATTTTAATGCTATAGACGAAATTAAACCTAGAATTAAGATGTGGAAGATGAAATAGAACCAGAGATATACCTGGGAACGAACGGGAGGGCCTCGACTCAACCGGAGTCGAGGAAGCTGTACTTGTCGACGGATCTCCTTCGACAGTGGTGGTGGATCACTCCTTCGCACCTCCTCCTCGCTGCAAAACCTCCAAACTTCGAGCTGTCACCACGAGGAATGGATCAAACATGCTTTGAGGGGCTAAGAGTTATCAAAGAAGGATAAAAAAGTGAGGCGAAGCTGGAGGCACTATTTTCTAGGTTGAGAAATGGGGACTTCGCGAGGCAGATGGTGATCCAATCGAAGAGGATCAGCCAAATCTCTAGTGTTTGAGGAAATTAGGGATGTTTAATCTCCAGAAATCAGATGACACACAAACACAAATGATGATGGATTCGAGCAGAAAATGGGGCGAAAAGCTGGGGTCTAACGGGTCGATGCTCGAGGAAGAGAGAAGGAGGATGTTGACCCAGGTCGACACTGGGAGCATTCTGGTTGGTTCACGTGGACCAGCAAGAGAATTCCTTGTAGAAAAAGATTGGTAAAATCAAAAATAAATAATAGATGAATTAATTAATTTGTTATTAAAACATAAAAAATGTTTATAATTTAATGTAGTATTTTATACGTATTTGTATTTATTTTATGGGTCTTTTATTACAAGTTAATATTTACATGTAAAATATAAGTATACATACATGTATTTGGGTATTTTTATTTTTTGATATGTATTTTATTATTTTATATAGATATTTTACATTTTTTATTTTTATACACATTTGGGTATTTTTATTGTATTTTTCAGAGTTTGTATGTATACTTAATTAATCATGTATATATACATTATAGGTATATACATGTATATTTTGCCTGGATTTATTTCAAATAGGATGCAGTCCTTCCTAAGCTAAGGAAGGCCATCCCCTTTTTTGTATAAAACAGGATGACTTTAGTAGAATACATATACAGTTTTGTATTATAATGTGCAGTTTTAATGTTTGTATTATAACACGCAGTTTTGTATGCGGCTTTGTATTTATAACGTGCACCTATAATACAAACTATATACGTATTCTACTAAAGTGCCCTGTTTTATACAAAAAAGGGGCGGCCTTCCTTAACTCAGGAAAGACTGCATCCTATTTGAAAGGCCCCCTATTTTGCCTATGTATTTAAATGAATTATTTATTTTGATTTTATTTACTAGTTTTATTTTATTTTAATTATCTACATGTGTTTTAAATAATATATACAATTTTATAAAAAAAACAAAAGATTTTGAAAAATACAAAGAATAAATATAATGATTAAAATATACATGTATATTGCACAATACAGGCCAAATCCTAAATTTTACATCTTAGCTTCAAATTAAATGAAACCACCTTCACTAAATAGCTTATTAAAAGTGATATACAATTAAAGGTGATTTGGTCCATTTTGATATAGTATGGAGAAGATATGGTTCTGTGAAGTTTTTATTTTGAATTTTTATTTTCTGTGTCTGATGAATCTGCAATTCGTCATCTTTATTCATTTATTTTAGCTTAAAATCTCTTATAAAACACCTGCATATAACACTAACTCCATAATCTTACTAACTTGTATTTGTGTGTAAATAGTGTACACTTCTTACTAATTTTAACCTAAAATAAATAAAGAAAGAAAGAAAGGAAAAATAAAGAAAAGAAAATAAAAAAAGAAAAAAATAAAGAAAATAAAAAAGGAAGATTGTATATAGGCTGACCCGAACCCCGAGAGAAGGTCAAGACTTGACTTGATCGACCAGGAATAAAGTAGGGGGAGATAGGGTCCTTAACCAGAAAATCCAAAAAAATGTGTGTTCTCATTTATTTTGTGTATATCTGTATAAAACTAATACTAATTTATTTGTGCCTTAATTGACCTCAAATCAAATAACATTCAAAACCAAAGTTGTAAATAAAAATGTGTTATAATTACTAAAAATAATTACACAATTAAAACATGTACAGAATAAAAGTAGCCACACTTGAAAAAAACCACTAAGCACTAATTAAAATATCAATTCCGGCTCCATATTAACTCAAATTGAACCAATATCATTCCATTGGATTCTAAATTAAATTATCTTCAATGATTTCATAATTTTTGGAGTTATGAGTAAAAAGTCAGTTTTTGGGGGTGGTTTGTGCAATTTTCCCATGTATTTTGTAAATATTGTATTTGTATATATTTGTAAATTATTCTTACTAATTATTTAAAATAAAAATAAAAATAAAAATAATAAATTCTCAAAACACAAAAAGACTAATTTTCTCATTTACTTTTGTACATAATGTCATATATGTATATATTATATGTATATAGTTGCTGTTTTTAATTAACCTCCATAAAAAATAACATTTTTTTAATTCAATTAAATAAGTGACAAAAATTCAAAAAAATAGATAATTTTGTAAATATGTTTATCTCTTTTAATTTTGACTCTTTTCATCTCTCTTATCTCTTTCACCCAAAAAAATCAAAAATTCATTTCAATTTTCATCTCTCTTTATCCAAAAAAATTCAAAAATTCATTTCAATTTTCATCTCTCTTTATCCAAAAAAATCAAAAATTCAAATTTCATTCTATCTTTTCTATTTATATGGCTCCTTCTCCCTCATTTCAACTCGATCAATCTTTAGAGAGAGGAGCCCGATCTTCGAGAGAAAATTTTGTCGAGAATTGTGCCTAGCCTCCGAGCCGTCCGGTGACAACGAGTCAGCCTTGTCGAGACGATCACGGTCCTTTCCCGCTCCTAAGGTGAGATCCACAGTTTTTCTTATCTTTATCGTAATCGTAGTTTTATTTTTCGCATTTTCGTTTCATTATCAATTTTTTTAGATCTTCGAATCATCACCGACGATTTAATCCGTCGCCGACTCGAATTTTTCATCTCACTTTCTTGATCTCCATGCGTTCTATTTTATCTTCCACGATCTCTCAACTGCGGCCACGTACGGTGGCCGGATATCGGATTCGAATCTCTCATTTCCGCCGAATCCCCAATCATTTTCCTATTTGTAAATAATTAAAAAAACATTTGTTTTCGTTATTTTTAACGTTTGTTTTGCAGGACCATTAAAAAGAAAGCAACAAAAAAAGTATAAAAAAATATAAATTAAACAAAAAACTTCCTTTTCTATTTCTGTCTACATTATGTGTTTCACATAAAAAAATAATAAAAAACATTTTTTCTTCTTTATCATTTCCTGTTTACAGATCATATAAAAAATAAAAAACAAAAAAACGCCCTCACAGCCTCCTGCCGTACGCGAGCGGCCTCCACCTTCCAGATCTGACTCACGATGGCGCCTTCCACAGCCGTGCGCCGTCGGCACCCGCTGCCCCGCACGCGTCCCTTCTCTGCCTGAACGCGGCGGACCCGTGCCTCTCCAGGCGGTTGTGCCTCCACCTGTGCAGCCCCGCATCTTCCTCTACGCGGACGCGCGCGATGGCCACGCCTCTCGAGCCGTAAACGAAGCGCCTCCTCGCCAGCCGCCTCCTTCGCGCGAGCCACCTCCAGCGTGAGCCGCGCCCCGTCCGCAACCAGCCCTCCGCCGCCTCTTGTCCTGGTCGATCCGTCCAGCGCGCCTCCCCCCTTTGGCGATGGCGGTCTTGGCGTGCTCCCTCCACCTCTTGAAGAAGATAGAACGAAGCCCTAGGGGGTATAATAAAAAAATGGAGAAATTGTGCTTCAGCCTTCTTAAGTTTCAACAATTGCAAAAAGACCCTCGCCTCCAGGGAAGCTCCTTACTGGGTAAATTTCAATTTCACCCTGCATTAGTTTCTTCCTATTTTATGATGCAGAAACTTTATATATTTACATTTTAGTCCCTGTTCTCAGACATTGCATGATTCTTCTATTGAAATAAATGTTTTTATTAGTCCAAAAATCTTGCAAAAATTGTGCTATGCTCTTGATGTGATTCTCTTCTTAGCATAAAATTTTCATTACATTTTGCCTTCATTTATTATTATTAAAAACAAAAAACATGTCATTTTTCCTTATTTGAAATTCCAAAATTCATAAAAATTCAAATATTGTTCCAAAAATTCCAAAAAAATAGAGTAGTTGTATTTCATTGTCTTTTAATTTCTGACCAATTTTCACGCATTAATTATAAAACCCAAAAAATTGAAAAACATCAAAAACCTTATAAAAATCATAAAAAAATCTACAAAAATCCAAAAATTGTGATTTCAGTTCCTGTTTGTAGATAATTATTTCTAGTTTGTCTTAAAAATAATTGTCAGGAGTTTTGGGCAATTAAAATATTTTTAAGTTGCAAATTACTCCTGGCTTTGCACATTTTCGCATTTTCTCACTGTTTGATTTTTAGAAAAATACAAAAACATCTGAAAATTCCACAAAAATTCTCAAAAATATTTCAAAACTTTTAAAACCCAAAAATATTTTCTTTAGATTTTTCTGAGTATTTTTGTTAAATTAAAAAATTGCAAAAAGAGTTGGTGTGTATTTTTTGACCTTGTTCATATTGTTCATTATTTTAAAAAAAATGCAAAATCAACACTAAAAATTTGAAAATCAGAAAATATAAAAAATTAGAAAATAAAAAGATAAAAAATCGCAAAAACCAAGGATAGTTGTCCTTTGAGATTCATGTTTTCTCTTAATTGATTTTCTATTAATTAAATAACCCTCGGGATTTGTAGCCTCCCTGAGTTCGACCATGTCCGCTATACAGGTTAATAAGTAGTAAAAAAATAAAAAAATATTTTTTTGTTGTCACGGGATTTTGGGGATAACAATGACGACACAACAATATTTTACCAACAATAAAATTTTCCGATCTCCAAGATTTCGCACACAACAAAATGGCGTCGTTGCCGGGGATCGAACCCGGGTCACCCGCGTGACAGGTGGGAACCATCCATCAAATTTTCGATCCTCCTCAAATTTTCGTGTCAACAAAATGGCGCCGTTGCCGGGGAGGCACGGTGAGGGTAGTTAGGTTTCTCTTTTGACCTGCTATTCTTGGTTGTATAATTTTTCCATTCACTTCATTGTTTTATATCCACTACATTCATTTCATTTTTTTCTCTCATATTTGATAATTGTATTTCTTACACATTCTTTTTCTTTTCTTGCGAGGGCCCTCGGAGCAAAGGAGACGATCCTAGGAGAGTCGAAGCACCCAAGCGACGTGGAGGTGGCTTGATTCTTCACCAAGCTGCAGGATAGCGTGAGAAGATGAGAAAGAATTGAAAAAAATTAAAGAGAGAGAGAGTTTATCTTTTCCATTTTAACTCTGTAAAAGGACATTCATTTGTTACGAGGTCTGTTTCGCCAAGTGTCGATGCACTTGGGGGACCTCACCGGTTTTGTTTTCATCGCCTTTATTTTTCTTTGTTTCCCATGGATTTCGTGAGCTACCTCTTGATTGCTTTAATTAATTTGCTTGAGCTAGATAATTAATTAGGTCTAAATACCATAAACAAGAAATTTCGGTGTATGCATTATTTTTACGTGAAATCAAATTTGTATTTTCCTTTTTATTTTTATCTACAAGGTTCGTGTTCAATATTTATTAATTTGAGATATAAATAATAAAGAATAAAATAGGTTCTAAAAAATAATTATTGATGAATTTGAAATTAGGGTTTTGATGTCTTTTCTATACAATTAATCTGTCCTATCTCCCCCTACTTTATTCCTTATCGACCAAGCCATCATGATGACTGGGTCTTGGGGCCGAGGGTCACTCAACACTCATTGTGTTTCCTTTCCTTTTCTTTTCTTCCTTTATTATTTAATTTGGAATTAAATACAATAAATATAATACAGTTTATCAGGTATTTATTTTAACAAATTAAGGATGTATACATGCATGTAGCTAGGGATTTGAGGCCAAAATTAAAGAATAAAGGTGATGAAATGAATATTCATCACCCCCCCATACTTGCCTTTGCTAGTCCCTGGAAAACACTTAATCCTATAAGTACAGAAAAGAAAATAAAGAAAAGATAAGGAAATAACTTGGATTGATTTTAACTTTTAAACTTGTTTTCATAATATCCAAGTTTGGAGCTCAATCGGACCTTTGGATTTTAGTTGGCAGGAACCTTATTGGGAATCGGTTTTGAAACACAAAGCCTTTGAGTATCATAAAACTCTGCCCAAGTCTCCTAAAAAAAGCCAGGCCAGAGCAAGTCAATGGCATACACAGTTCTTTATGACTATGGGTCTATCTTGTACAGTGTATGTAGTATATAGCTCCTCTCGGCTGAAGCGGTAAAACTCGGTCTTCTCCAACATGGTGACCCTAATTCCCCAATCCAATAACTCTTTCCTCAAGAAGTGGGGTATTCCCTTCTAGGTTCAAGTACAACAAGCTAAAGAGGAGGTAGAGAAGAGAATGGATGGTAGACAATGTAGCTACCTATCCTAGGATGCTTTACCAATGTAGCCAAGTCATTCAGCTACAGGATCACATACGTAGTTGGCTTGAAGCTCAAGATTTCTTATTGAATATATACATGCTTCGACGGAAATTGATTTTCCATTTATTTTTGTCATATATATTTTTTATTTTTATTTTTTATTTTTTGAATACTATCTAGAACATTATTTACATAAGGACTTTTTCTTCTTGAGCCAGTAGACTGTCTCTCTTTTGAAGCATTATTGCAACCCACAACAATCTGTCCTTAGACCTCGTCACTACTAGATCGAGTTGGGGTACAATGGGCACAGATTGTGACTTCTAATGTTTCCATTGGCTTGTGTCTCATACCGACAAATACATCCCTCTACCACTTCAACTGAGTTGAGCAAGGTGCAGGTGTGCAAGTTAGGTCATTGTCGACGAGAGTCATGTGTGTATTCCGAAATATTCTACTTAGGCAGTCAAAATGACACTAAACCTATTCTTGTGGTCTCAAAGAACGAAGTCCAGTAGACCTGAAGCACCTCAACTCCAGTTCCTTAAAGGTTCCTGTGATTAAGTGGATTAAGGTCCAACCAAGATCCAATCTTTGGATTTTATTTAGACTTGTTCGATTGTTATTATCAATTCGAAAAATGCAAATATTCTGCACAATGCAAAAACATATATTTTTGATATAATTTCGGGTTTTGAACTTTTTATGGAAATTTTGAAAAAGTTTTGCAAATTTTTACGGATTTTTGACTTTTATTAATTTTTAGTGATTTTTCTGAAACAAACAAGTTAGCAAAAGAATTATGTGCAGATATTTTCATGGGAGTGCATCTTATTATCTACAAGAATTAGGGTTCAAGAATGTACACAAGTTAGTTATTCACAAGTTTCTATACAAAGTTTGCAAAGAATTTTATTTGCTTGAATCATGTATATGGTTCTCAAAATAATTTGAAAAGGTTTTCACAAATATTTTGAAAACTTTATTTTGAAAATAATTTGATAAAAAAATTTTACAAACATTTACAAAATTTGAAAATCATTTGGCAAAGATTTTTCAAATAGTATGTATAGGTTTTTCAAAATTTTTTTAGAACCATTTTCCAAACTATTTGCAAATAGATTCAAAATATTTTATTGAAACAAAGAAAAGGAATTTTTACAAACATAACATTTTTACAAAGGTTGAAAATATTTTACAAAATATTTTCCAAACAATTTTCAAAAGATTTTTCAAAGAGATTTTCCAACCATTTTTCAAACATTTTGTAAAACATTTTTAATCAAGTTATTAATCAGTTTATACAAAGAATTAGATGTGTGTTTTAATTTTTATTAATTAGACATATTAAAATAGCAAAAGTACGAGTTATGACTAAAATATACACACCATATATATGACCCCATATACTTAGCATGAGTTATGTTCTCATAGATTGGAGAGAAAAGGAAGACATAACTCGTATTAAGTATAGAAAAATCTATACCACAACGACTGGATAAAGGATAGGAAGTCGACCGCCCCCTTATATTTAGGATCAAATAATCCTAGGTATAGCAGACTGTACACAAGGCTGCTGATGAATTTCCATTTCATCACCTTTATTATATCATTTTGGCCTTAAAAACCCTAGCTAATACATGCAAATAACATTCATTATTTATTGCATTCATTATGTAAATAATATTATTTTTAATGTCAAAATTATAGAATAAAGATAAGAAAAGAAAAGGAATAAAATACCAAAGTTTTTTTGACCCTAGACCTCGAGACCAAATCAAGAATTGAATTGGTCGACAAGGAATAAAGTAGGGGGAGATAAGGGCCAATAAATCCATTTAAACCCAATTCTTTTATTCATTCAATAAAGTATTTTTAGGACATATTTTATTCTTTATTATTTACATCTCAAATAAAGAAACTTTTTCATGAAAATTGTAGATAATAATATGCAAAAAAATACAAAATTGAGTTTATACAAAAATAATATACAGTATAAAAATTATACTTTGAATAAGATTCCAAAATCCCAACTTCCTAGACCCATATATCTCAAATAAAAACTTGAAATATATCAAAATCATCTTTAATTGTATATAACTTTTAATAAACTATTTAATGAAGATGGTTCATGTTTTTTGGAGTTAAGGTGTGAAAGTTAGGTTTTGGACCCTTCTAGTACTATATAACCAAATAAAATATTCATTTTATTTATTCTTTCTTATTTTTATGATTCTGTATTTTTATAAATTTTAAATATGTTCTTATAAACATATTAAAACCAAAATAACACCACAAATAAAGCACAAAATAAAATAAGTCCACATACATATATAGGTAAAATACCTATGCTAATACCTATAAATAAATAAAAGTGAAATTACTTTTTTCCATTATTTATTCCTTTATATTCTTATGCGATTGTAAATATTATTTATATCTTATTAAAAATATAAAGATAAAATAAAACCAAAGAAAATTCATAGATGAATATGCAATAACTACACATACATAATTTATACCCCTATTTATTGAAGTGTATATATTAAATCATAAAAATATAAAAAAATACATTTATATACCTAAAAATAAGTTATAAACATATAAAATAAGAGAATAAAATAATAAAATAAAATATACAAAAAATAAAATAACCAAAACATAGATGAATATACCTATAAATACACCCTCAAAAATTAACTTATAATAAATAACACCAAAAAATTAAAATCTTATTAAAATACTACATGAAATAGTTAACCAAAAATTAATAAAAATATTTACTATATTTAATTAATTAATTTCAGATAAAACATGTAGCTGTGTCCTGTAGCGGCTGATCTGGACCAATCAGGGCCCAAGGTTTGTTGACCCCCGGTCAACTACCCTGGGCGCCTCTGACTTTCAACAGACTGCAGAATCCCCCATTTTCTTCCCTTCTTCAAGGGCGTTTCATCAATCCCTCAGCCTCGATCCCTTCATAAGATTTCTTCACTGCTCTTACATGATTCACGCCGAGCTTTTAGATCTCATGTACATAACTTGTATTCTCGCCTATTCATTAGTAAATAAGGGTGCACATGCATGGCTATAAATAAAAACCTCCGACCTTCCTCCTTGATTTTGGTCATCACCCGAGTCCCTAAAGTCCCCGCCTCTGGCCTAGTGTGTCTCTATGTGATAGGTGGAGTACCCCTGGAGGGCCCGAGCAGGCTGAGGGAGGATGGAGGTGCACCCACGGTGGCTCACCGGCCACCTTTGCTCCCTGCCTTCACCGGCAGGTACGAGCTGCATTTTTACGTTTTCTAGATAGATTTTAGTATCGACTTTTATTTCATGCGATTTATATCGTGTTTTAGCTAGTTAATTAGCCTAGGTCAACATGGTTCCCTCGCCAGAGCTCTCTAGCTCTGCCCATCCGTTCGTCACCGTATCCACTTTCTTCGACCGCCTTTCCATCCCACTTTGGTCGCCTTCCAGATCTCCATGATTAACCACCCTTTGGTCACCCAGATCACCCTGTGATCTGGAGAATCATGCTTACTCCACCACCCTTTCTAGAGCAGAACCTCATTCATCCCACTTCCGACTTATTTCATGCTTAACCGAGTCAAGGCAGTTTGCCCTCGACCCACGAGTTTGTTGATGCAGGAACTACACGCGAAGGGCCCCATCTAGGGTAGTTTTGAGGTTCCTGATGTCCTCTAGGAACATGGACCTCCAGGGCTTAATCAACGAGCCCTAGACACTTTCGAAACATCCTCTTGACGCGGAACGACGTGGATAACATGGAGACCATCTCAGCATACCGGAGGAGGCCGGAGGAGGCTGTTGGGCCCGATCGAAGGAGCTTCTGGGAAGCCCACTTCCCTATTATTCCTGACGCATCCAGGGTCGTTCGATCTGGGACCGTTCTTCCAAGATAGTAGCAAACATCAGATCAAGTCGAGCCTCAGTTGTTGGATCTCCTCCTGCAATCTAATCACAGACGTCTGTCTCAAACAAGTATCAACTGCGCAGATGGTGACATGTGTTTAAGTGAACTGCATCATGGCGGCCATCTTTGCGCATTAAGCGGTAAATTGCATATCCTGCCCCAAACATTTTTGTATTTATTAATTAACCCTATAAATAAAATATGTAGTTTAAATAAATGTGGAAATTTTGCTTGCTGATCCCTATACTTCATGCATATTGCACTTAAGTCCATAATAGGTCACCTCACATGTCATCCCACGTGAGATGGAAAAATTGCAAGGATGACCTTACACCTTTTTTTATTTAAATTTGGTCTAATAAAATTTAATATAACATTGTATATTTTTGGGAAAATTGCACCTGAGCCCCTGATGTTTATTTTATTTACAGTTATGCCCTTTATAGTTTATGGATTTTGGTGCTTGGATTTCATTTATTAAAAATAGCACCCGTGCTCCTAAAATTATGTAAAAATAGGGCTAGAGGCCTGCTAACATGTACTTTCACGCCCCATTTTCATTTTAGAATTTTGGGCATTTTAACTATTTATTAAAATTAAGATGAGCACATTTTTATCCATGTCTAATTTTTAAAATACCAAAAAAATATTAAAACATTCAGAAAAGTTCCAAAAAATATATGTTGTTTATTTTATTATATTTTAACTCCAAACAAAAAATCCCTAAAAATAGAAAAATACTAAAAAAGCTTTAAAATCCAACGAAAAATATTAAAAATCAATAAAAAATCCAAAATATGTTTTTTTTATTTTTGAATTTTATTTATATTAATTCTTCTGATCTAGCTTTCTGTTCTTTCCTGCTTTCTCTGGATCCAAATTGTAGACATTGATCACCCATAAAGATTTGTGAATCTGTTCGATGGGAAAATGGCATGGCTTGTTGTACACCATGCGGTAGGGAGACGTTCCCAAAGGTGACTTGCACAATGTCCGATAGGCCCAGAGAACTGAGTTGAGCAGTTGAGACCGCTTCTTTCTGTCTGGGCGTACAAGCTTTTGGAGAATGGTTTTGATTTCCTATTCAGAACATTCTACCAAGCCATTAGACTGTGGGTGGTATGGAGAAGCTACTCGATGTTCAATGGAGTATTCCCGAGTCAGCTTCTTCACCTCTCTATTGATAAAATGGCTTCCCCTATCAGATATCAGAATTTTGGGATCCCAAACCTTGCAATGATGTGTTCTTTCATAAATCGGTATATCTTGTGACTATCGGCGCCACGGGTTGGGATAGCCTCCACCCATGACTGAAGTAATCGATAACTAGCATAATATACTCATATCCCTAACTGTTAGGAAATGGACCCATGAAGTTAGTGCCCCACACATCAAACATGTCTGAAATCTGCATACACTTCAGGGGAATTATGTCTCTCATTCTGATGGTTCCGCCCATCTTCTGATAGTCAGTACACTTTTTCACAAAATCTTTTGCATCTTTGAATAAGGTTGGCTACTAGAGGTCGCATTGTAGTACTTTTGTAGTGGTACGCTTCTAGAGTGGTGTCCTCCTGATTCTCAGGTGTGTCAATGCTCGAGGACACTGTGAACTTACTCCTGAGGAATGCACCTCCTCCAGATACAATCTTCCCCTCATGAAAGAGAGACGGATCCTCCCACTGATAGCAATGAATATCCTACAGAAATCTGTCGACCCTGAACTTCAGCCAATCTTGTAGAGTTCTCTTGGACACAAGATAGTTCATAATATCGATGAACTAGGGGAGCGAGGTGACTGATATAATTGCCTCATCTATAAAGGTCTCTGTTATCGGTACGAGGCTCTGCTCAGGAGGGTCAGACTCTAGTAATTTTGATAAGTGGTCTATTAGCATGGATTTCAAGATTGAATTCCTAGAGTAGAAGGATCCATCTGATCAGCCTTAGTTTAGCATCCTTTGTTGGCTTGTAAGTATCTGATTGTAGAATGGTCCATGTACATAATGACTTTGGATCCGAGCAAATGAGATCTGAACTTCTCTAGGGTGAAGATGACTGGAAACACCCCTCTTTCAGTGATTGTGTAGTTCTTCTATGCTTCATCACGAGTTCTGTTGTCATATTGAATTGCAAATGGTATACGATCTCTTCTCTATCTTAGAACCACCCCAATAACATAATCTGAAGCATCTGCCATGATCTCAAATGGAAGAGACTAATCTGATGGTTGAAGGACATGTTCCTGAGTGATTATTTCATTCAACTGATTAAAGGTTTGGAGGATTCTAGCATCGACAATGAAATATGCCTCCTTACCTAGAAGCTCAGTCAATGGTCTGGCAATTTTGCTAAAATCTTTGATAAATCGACAATAAAATCCCACATGCTCAAGGAAGGACCAGACTTGCTTCAAATTTGTAGGTGGCTCCAACTTCGAAATGATCTCCACCTTAGCAGGATTAACCTCCATGCCACGTTTGGATATGACATGGCCTAGCACAATCCCTTCGGTTACCATGAAATGCCTCTTCTCCCATACGAGCACCAAGTTGATTTCACGACATCTTTTAAAGACTCGATCTAAATAAGATAGACATTGATCAAAGTTGTCTCTGTAGATCGAGAAATCATCCATAAATACCTCGAGAAAACTACCAACCATATCTGTGAAAACTACCAACATGCGCCTTTGAAAGGTCGCATGAGCGTTGCACAATCCGAATGGCATCCTGTGGAAGGCATATGTCCCAAATAGATAAGTGAAGGTAGTCTTTTCTTGGTCTTCTGGGGCGATTGCAACCTGATTGTATCCAGAGTATCCATCCAAGAAGTAGAAATACTCCTTTGTGGCCAGTATTTCGACTATTTCGATGAAGAGGAGTGGGAACTGATCCTTCTTGGTCGCTAAGTCCATGCATTTGTAATCAACAAAGACGCGCCATGATGTTGGAAATTTGGTCATGTTTTCCTCTCCTTTATCATTCTACACGATGGTGATCCATGACTTCTTTTGCACGACATGCAAGGGACTCACCTTTTTTGAATCGGAGATGGGATATATGAAGCCCGCATCACACCATTTTTTAATCTCATTCATAACAACCTCTCATAGGTTCAAATTTAGTATTTACTGAAATTCATGGAACAGTTTGCAATCTTCTTCCAAGTAAATGTGATGGGAGCATAATGAAGGATTTATCACACAGAGATCAGAAATTTTCCAGCCATCAGGTTACCTCTTTCTCTTGAAGATCCATTTACACCTAACAGGTCTTACCCTTATAGGTGGATTCTTGAGGGTCCATATACACACTTGTATATGAAGTCTACTTTAGACTTTATTTCTAACATCCATCTTTCCATGTCATGATCCTCAAAAGCTTCATTATACGAAGTCAAATCATTGCCAGATTTAATCGACACATGGAATCCATCCTCAAACTCACTTGAAGAGCTATGAGTGTTTCATCTTTAATTATCCTTTTAGTTTCCGATTTTAGGAGTGTCATTTTCTTCTCAAGATTAAATGAGTTCATTCACTTCATTTTCTTCTTGATTCTCAAGAAAGACATCCTCTAAGAATCATATCCTTAGAGATGAAATCTTTTAGGAATTTCAAGGTCATAAAGTAGGTATCCAATACCATCCTTTATATTCCTAATGAAGTAGCACTCTCTGGTGCTAGATTCCAGCTAACTTGTATGGAATCTTATTAAGGATATATATTATAGTCTCTACTACATGTATATCTTGGAAAATATAATTATGCTAAGATTCATCATTGATCAAATCATGTCACACATGATCCAATTGCATCTCCCTACAACTCTATTGAGTTTAGGTGTATTAGGAGGAGTGGGATAGGAATGACACCTATAGGTAATTTTAGAGAAGTTTCTTTCGCAGTGGATACCTGAATGCCAAGTATGGCTCGTAATTTCGTACTATTTATTACAGATAATAAAATAATGGAAAAAATGGGATTCAATTGTCAACTGCACCCATTGGAAATAGGATTGACTACGGATTCGAGCCATAGCACATTCGTAAAATTCGTACAATTTTTCCGATCTCAATCGAGCGGGTTTTACATGAAGAAGATTTTGTTCAATATTGGTGTTCCGTCAATGCACTAGAGGACAAATGCGAGAAAGGGGCTTTCATTTCCACTATACCATAATTTAATATTTAAATTAGTATCTAATTAATATAAATAAATTTTGGGGGCATAAAATGTCCTTCTTTCTTGAAAGATATGAGATCGGGGGAGAAGAGGGAAGAGAGTCGTGAGGAGGGCATTCTTTTTCATTGACGGTAGCGGCTTAGTTTCATCTATTTCCATGTGTTTGCAGGGTTGCCCCTTGCCCAAAAGTGCCTTTTCAAGGCCGGTCCCCGAGGGACGTAAAATGTCCTTTGCTTCTTCTGAAAATTGATGATGCCATAAGGTATTCCTTGAATTCATAAAATATGTACTTGCTACCTCAGTTAGATCAAATTCAATTCATCTTCCTTCAAACTTTGGTTCTGAATGAAAATTGTGAAATCTTTGAACATTTCAAAGGTTTCTAAGGTGAAGGAAAGAAATCTCATATCACAAAAAATCATCAATTGATATCACATATCATTAATGTTTATTATAATATAGGTGATCCACATACATTAATATGTATGAGATCTTGAATACCTTGGCATCTTACACCATTCTCAGAGAAGAGTGTATTGGACATTTTAACTTTGAATATAATATTCATAAGTATGTAAGTTTTGAACCTTCAAACAATCTAAAGTTCAATATCTTACTAGTCTATTGATCATATCAACAGGCATATGTCCAACATTCGATGCCAGATCATTTTCAAATGATCTTCATCCTCATGTTGATCTTTTAGGTTTAGTTTTTAGTATTTAGAAATATTAGTGCACTATTTATTAATATTCTAATTTAGTAGAGTCTACTATATGTTAGATTACTATCTGAAATATATCCATCATAACTCTTTGTGATAGGTCAATTCCAGAATTCATGTCTATTTACAACATTTAGAAATAAACAATGAGTGTATTCTAATATCTAGGTTATATTTTCTCAGACTAAGGGCTCTCCCACTGAAAATATGAAGTCCATCTATCCAATGGAGATTGTTACAACAATTGCATCAATTCCCATATAGATGACTATTACACCTTAAGATCAATTTTTCTAATCTTGTAAAACATATGAAACCAATTGCATGTGTTATTTTAGAATGAGATACAATTAATAGACTTTGATCTTATCAAATAAGCAAGTCAATTTCAATGATTATATCGATGTATTATTCTGATGCACTATCAGAGTCCTTCTCTAAGGAACCTAGATAGTCATACTATCAGTACATCAACTTATTGCAGTATTGGCATTCATCCAACTCTTCGGATGTCATATTTATGGAAGTCATAGATGTATATTCAACTCTTTAACTTTCCTTCTCACATGGGTCAGACCCATGCTTCCACTGTGTTTCCTTCATCTATATATAACCATTGCTTAAGACAAAGGATCTCTTATGTTGAACTCAAAAGATTTCAATATAAGAGTATTTCAACATTTATATATGCCTCATTTAATTCATACAATATGAATCTTATTAGGCTTCATGAATGACTTGAGTATAGATAGTAGAATGATGGCACTCATCGTATTTACATGCATCTAAACTATAAAAAATTGGTTCAGGTAGGTACTCAAACATTTTGAGTACATCATCTCTTATCGAGCCACCATATTGTATAATGCAGTGAAGCATGCCATTCATGATTAAAAGTCAAGAGCACATATATATGCCAAAACATCTTCTTAGGTTTTATAAGGATTTTAGATAATTATGATCATCATCGACATGATACTTCCAAACCACATTCGATGATAGATCAAGACTATAGAGACATACAAACCCAAGGCTGTTGTCCTATTGTCTATTTAATTGTCATTCCTCATTATTATGAGGAAACTGGCATATTGCAACAACATACATTATGTGTCCAACTGCAAGTATAATATATTGATCATGGATCCAATCCATGATATTTTGCTGGTTATCATTGAGTATAATTTTGAGTGGGTTTAATGTAGGTTATCTGAAATAAGAAATTTGCATATATATATATATTATAACTTCGATTTAAGAATTTTTATATCAAAGTTGTCTTGCATTGTTAACATTGGAATTCCATTCCCTTAATCACTTTCAATGTAAGAAATATATTTACCATTATATCTCAAGCAAGATACATGATCTCCGTTCTTATCTTTGTTACATCTCAATAATATGAGAAACTATAAAAAAGAAGCGGGAACTCATTCAGCCTTGCAAGTCCAACTTGCATTTCCCAATTCGATCATTAACACCCGGGCCCACCACCCCTAAGGCGATTTTGACTCGTCATTAATTAAACCAACCATCAACATGAATAGCACTCGCTATGTGCAATCCAATATCACCCCAATACTATGAGAAACCAACATTGGGGTCACTACGTATATGACCTTACTCTTTCGAGAAGAAAAGAGCCCGATCCAGATGTGCTTGTATGCAGGAGCTGCTACTTCAGACATGTGTCTCTTACATAAAATCCCTGGCGACAGAGCCCTTCACCTTGACGGGAGACCATGGATGCCACTTATGTGATCCTTTATATCATGTTCAAATTCTAATTAATTATTATGAATCATATTCACATAATTAATTCCTTCAAGGGAAATATAACTCTATTCATAATAGAGTTTTAATTGGATATAATTAATTTAATAATATTTGATCAATTATTAATGCAATTAAAACAACCAATAAACAATCTTGATTGTTACTTGAAGGATGGTATAATATCAAAATATTTATTATTCAAATTTTAATAATTAAAAATTTCAAGCATTATCCTTTCCTTACCCGTTGTCATGGCTTGTACGCACAGGATGTGGGACAGACCGCTTATGGAGCAACCTGCTACCCCACCAATCCTCGACTAGGCACCATATCTGCCTAAGGTCAGGCCAATGCGATTTGATCATATTGTATTTGAGATGATATTAGGTATTTCAATCGAAGTTATACCGTATAATATTTATCAAAACCGTTTTAATTAATATTATAATGAGATTTGCTGAACAAATCCTCAATCCTATTCAAGTATCAATGCTTGTTGGAAAGTTCATTATAACCAAATTGATCAAGATCAATTATCTTATCATGTTGGTTATGGTCATTAAAAAATAAGTATATTTATTAAATATTTCCCAAATATTTAGCAAATAATTATTTCAGGAAATTAGCCATTAATTTTCATGAATAATTTGAATGGCAATCACAAGATTCTTTTCAAATTTGTTATTAAGTTTCCAACGGTGATACATGTTTACAAGAACTAACACATCTTGAGAAAATAAACTCCAAATCATGAAACTAAATTTCTTTGGTTTGCCAATTTGACATGCAAAAGAATCCAATTATATACATGCATTTTTAGGCCTTTTAAAATCATGTTTATCTATTGATTACGTTCTAAAATACCATTCCTGTAACAGTGGACACATGTTCACTGAAATGATCATAACTTGAGCAAACAGATTCCAAACCATGCAAACTCAAGTCCTACAAATTTTTAATTTAATGGGGAACGTAATACAACTTATAAAATCATGTTTTAAGTACTTAAGCAGGGTGAAAAATTCACATAAAACATGGCTGCGTGAACAAAATGTGATGAAAATTCGCACAACTAAAAAATCCCACGTCATCTTAGATTTATGGATCATATCCGAAACCTGCAACCTATTGCTCTGATACCACTTGAAGGATATGGAAAGATCCTTAAGCGTATCACATAAGCATGATGATCGCATTGTATGCGATCGAGAGCAACTAGTCACACTAGTTGCTCAGGGCAGTGAAATTTTTAAAAAAATTATTCAAATGCGATGAAACCACATGATCCGAGAACATTTCTCAGATCGTTTCATCAAAACCACATGCATGTATTAAGGTTACCTCTTGAAGCATTGTTGCAATTGAGTCTATAAACGAAGAGACTTCCTGTCTCGAGTCCGACCTAACAGAAGAGATGCTTGCGAGCTTGTTGATGAAACGCGTGCTCCTTGTAATCCATGTTGATGATCCAAGCGAAAAATCTCCTTATCTCATTTAAGAAGATTCGACGTCTTATTTACGAGCAAGATGCACTGAAGGAGACAGAGATCAACGAATGGTCGAAGCGGCATCACAACGGTGTGGCGACGATGGCGACCCTCTCTAGGGTTTAGGGTGGACGGCCACTCTAAGGAGGAGAGAGATAGAGAGAGAGAGAGGTTTGGCATGTAGAGAGAGAGGGGGATAGCATATAATTTGTATATCCAAGAAGAGCTCGGGTTGCCTCTTCTTTTATAGTATTTTGGGAGTCCATGGATTCCAATCCATGTGAAACACAAAATCAATGGTTGAAATTGATTTGTGTTTCTATTCAATGGCCATGATTTTGTTGTAAAAAATATGACAACAATTAATTTAGATTAAATTAAATATATTAAGTAATCAATATAATTAATTTTGAACTCAATTAATTAACATAGAAGGATACAGAGGGAACCCACCCACCCTCATAAAAAGGGGGGACGACCACCCTTGTGACCAAGTCAAAGGGTGACCGTCCACCATCCATTAAATGGACGGTGTTGGCTCCTTTAATCCTTCATATATATCTACAACAACTTTTGTTGTAAACTAATTCATAAGAATAATTCCGAATTAATTTTGTGAATATTGCAATCATACCATTAATTAATTGTGAATCATATTCACAATCCAAAATAAAAAATAAATCGTATTTCTTATTAATTTCTAATGTGAATCGAATTCACATCAAAAAAATAATTAATTTGAAGATACTCTTTACAATAAGCTCTCTCTAATATATTATAAATCACAGTTATAATATATACAAATAATATGGATAGTGCTATCTACATTATTCATATCCTTGATAATTAAATCATATTTAATCATCTTGGATCTTCATTCTCATGTGCCCAAATAACATGAATCACATTCACATTATTCACATTTTGATAATTAAATCACATTTAATCATCTTAGATAGCACTCCTTATATGGCCAAATAATATGAGTTAAATTCATATTATTCATGATAATTAAATCACATTTAATTATCAATATCTCAATGCTCAGATACAAAATTCAATTATGGAATTATTCTTGAATTCTTTCAAGAACAATGCACTTTCTCCGTGGATACTTGGAGATAAGGACATAGCGATTGTACGTTCCACCTATAGTGACTTGGATTGAGATCATATCTTAAAATCCAGATCTTGGGGATCTCCCATAGTTGTCTTATCAAATCAAAATCATAAATCTACCCTTCTTATCGCATTTGAATCACATTTATATCACTCTCCAATATTTGGACTTAGATTAGATTACTTATCTATGAGAGGAGTCACTAAAATCGAAACCTGTTTCATCACTCCCTCGGAATGGAAGCATCGTAGTTATACAATCGCTTATGATCACATCACCCTCATGTATTCCTAATACCTATACATCCTACATACTGGAAGTCCTAGAATAAACCCGAAGTTTTAGATCTGTTTAGACTGTCTTCTTCAGAGTTTTATCATTAAGTTTCCCATTTGATCATTGGAAGTTGGTACCGATTATATACTTTCCAAAAGAATATATCATACCTAGGTATTGATCATATACTTTTAAAAAGCATACATCAAACCTACAAATCCAGTCAAGCTTCCAAAGAGAGACGATCGCGCATGGAATTTGATTCCTAATATCTCATGGGCGAGCTCATGTCTTCCGGTTCAATAATGAACCTATATGATCCCTTTGAGAGATCGTAATACTCATATGCCCTTGTATGCACACTAGCACATCGATGTATAGACCTTGATAAGGCCATCAACCTATCGGTCTGCCAAAAGTACATATTCAAGCATATAGTAACACATCTGTCTCCGGTCAGAGAATGCGTGCCTATATCGTGACAGTATACGACATAGGTCTTTGGTTATCTCGATCTCGTTAAGTTAACTCTTTGACCTAACTTATCTAATAAATCCGAATATCTTTTCCTATGTAGAGGACCTGCATCAAGAGGTCAGTTAGATATCAACCCATTAGAGAAAGGATCACCATCTCCTACTCAAGTTGGAGATCCTCTCCTAACAATTATTAGACGGTGCTTGATGAGTCCTCAATCTAACTCTTTGTATATCACCCAAGCACCAGCCTCTATGATTCAATAATTGAATCAACAACTATATGATCATCAAGATGGCCATGGTACATAACCCTAATTGTACTAAGGGGAATATTATGCAAATTAATTATTCTTCATTTCAGATCAGGGAATGATATTTGCAATAACATTTATTGCACAATGGCTCGCCGTGGGCTCGCATGTCCAACAATGTTTGCATCTGGTGCTCCTATCTACTGAGATGATGAATTAATTTTAGCTTGAATCCCTGAATGAAACCCCAAATAGATACCCATAAATTCAATAAATTAACCTAATACAACGATCAGTAGAAAAAAGACTAATAATATAGATTTATCTTGTAAATAAGTCCATGAAATAATTCAAAATAAAAGTTACAAAAATAAAGAGCTGAAAATGTTTATATAATGATCGATAAAGACCTCGATCTTCCTCGATTTCTAATAAATCCATACTAACTTATTATGACTTAATTTTTTTTTCTATCTTGTACATAAAAAATTATATACAAATAAAAAAATACAAACCAATTTACACCTTGAATAAATACTTTTAGATTTGAATTGAAAAAGACGTAAAGTACAACTTCTCGGCTGAATTCTTGCTCCATATGAACTCCAAATTTAACAAGCTCACTTTCAAAGTTCAAGTTATAAAATTATCTAACCGATGAAAGTGTTTCATTAAAATCGAAGCTTGTTTGCAACATGTTGATTTAGGACCTATTTGAACTTATGAATAATCACTAACTTTGACCTATAATTTCATCTATATAACTAACTTTTCTTAATTAATTTATTTTTCATTTATCTTCTTTGTTTTATTTTTTAATAAAATAAACTTTAAACAAGTTAAAAAAGTTATAAAATCCAAATAAAATGTTATCTTGTGATCATGTATATATTGTAAATACGTTTCCTTTCTTAATTTTACCCATCCTTTTCTTATTGATTAAAAATTCAAAAAAATATATTTGTTTGTAACTATGTGTCTAGTATTTTATTGTATTTTCTCTTGTTAATTGGTTTTAATAAAAATCAAAGATAATAATATAAATTATTCAAAAATTGGTATTTTAATACTTTTAAATGCCTTAAAAAATATTTTGTGTTGTAAACATGTTTGTTTGGTCTCGAAGGTCTGAATGAAAGTTGTAGTTTCACTGAGATCTACAACTTTCGTTTTGACCACTTTTGGTTTTGAGTTTCACTTTTATTTGTCTTCTTCTTTTTATTATCTTGGTAAAGTCAACACCACTTGACGTGTTTCCATTGGACCACCTCCACTCACTTAAGGCTCCTCACCCCTTCAAGCCTTCAACCGATCATGTTATTTCGAGTGTTGTCCGTCAAATTAACAAATCCATCCGTCGCTCTTACACGATTTGTAAAGAGAGAACCCATATCTCTCTTGTTCATAACAACCCCGTCCATCAAATATCACTCCCACGATGCCCCTCCAACCGGTAGTCGTTAGCCCTCCTTGTCACCCACGATCAAGAGCATGTTTCCCCATTCCAGTTGAATCAACAAAATCCATGCAAATCCATGCATTCCGGTTCATCCGTCACTTCGTGCAAGATAGAGGAGAGAGCTCCCCACAAGCTCTGGGTGATAGTTGCGAGTCACGGATGTTGAACGATGACCTTTTCTACCACCGACGTGATCCGAAGGTGTACCCAACCTTGGTCGCAACACCTTTGCATGCTGCTCGAGCTCGACCTCGGTCGCGGTCTTGAGCGACGACTCGAGGCTCGTCCCACGCCTCAACCCAAGGGAACTCTCCTCCATTACCATACATGTATGTATATATATATTTATATAGGGAAAAGGGAGTATGCCTTCTGGTTGTAGCCAACTTACATGCTCCCACCCATTTTTCCCTGTATTTTTTTGTTTTTATGAAATGAAACTTATTGGAATTTAGATACAATATGTCACTACGGTGTCATTCAAAATTCAACTTAATTCGAGACTTCTATCCCCTCCATCAAGACTGTCAAATTTTAACAATCTCAGAATTGCTGAAATTGACCCCCTTAAGATGGAGGGCATATGAGTCTCTGTTTCTGACGAAATTGAATTGGCATGTTAGTGGAATATAGTGATGAATATACATATTTTTTTATTTCCAAAAAATAAAAAATAGAGAAAAAAAATTAGGGGAGGGAGTAGAATTCCACGTTTTCAGCGGATTAGTTATTTACGAATTAAATTTCTATTCTTCCTAAAATGCATATTTTGTCATTAACATTCAAGAATTTCTTGACCTATCTCTAGTTCTTATTCAAATATTTCTTATCAAACACCGTGATATTCAATGGATATCGACGAAAGAGCAGATTGCACATTTAACAGAGATATTCCACAGGTAAATATAGTTTTTCTATGTGTAAAATCATCTATTTTGTTAGTAACTTCTGAGAACTATACTGAATTTCGTTGAAAGATGAACTGGTTCTTTAATAGAAATCGTATTAGGTATTTGTATTCTTTTTTTTCGTATGTCATTTTAACATTAATATATTACTTTCGTCCAGTTATCTGACGGAGATGGTGGAGTTATTGGAGTGGTGGAAGGAACTGATGATAATTCGCATCAACCAGGTATTATGAGTGTCAAAGATGTTTCAAAGCATCATAGTCCTTGTTCATTTATATGATTTTGAAAAAATACCTGTCCAGATCAGCCCCTGGCAGCACTCCCCCCACCCACCTACGAGTAGGAGCCATTGATGGATGTCAACGAGATTTGGTATGATCGACCCCAGCCCAGTATCCTACGAGACCATTCAGAATTCCGCTGGTCGGCCGGATGCACTAGTTCCCAGCAGCAGCCTCCAGTTCAGGGTGGCCAACACAACCAGCAGCGAGAGACTCAAACTTTATTACTAGTAATTTCCATATTTCATTTTCACATTTCATTTACGAACTTGGGTCACAAATTACGTTATATCTTTTTAATTAATATTAATACCTGGCTCTGATTACACACTCAATGAATCTGTTAATGTTCATTCACCGCTTATAGAAGAATGCTCTTGTATGACAATTTATCCGTAAACTCCGTATATTTTGTGTTAGAGTACCTTATTTTACATTCATGAACTATATATTACATCATTGAAACTCATTTTACACTTCCAATTTTCTATTTTTAACTCACACATTAATACAACAGAACTTATATTATATTTATGCTATATTCGAAAATACTTAATCTGGCTGCCAGGTATTCTGATTGCCAAAGAGGTTTCAAAGCATCATAGCCCTTGTAGGATATGATGTAATACCGTCCAGATATTTGCTAATACGAGTCCCTAATGCACAATATCTAGGTTATATGAATTCTTATTGTATATTAACAAACACAATACTTTTATTTTATAGTCGAGATATATAATTTACACATAGGTGCATCATTTTACAATTATATTCAATATTATACATCTCTATGTAATGATTTACATATTCCATCAAAAATTTTAATTCGTTATCATATTTTACCTATAATGATGTTTCCATTATCAACAATCTTAAATCATAGAACCTATATTACCATTCAATAATACCTTTCAGAGATTTGCTAATATGATTCCTTCTTGTACAAGAGCTATGTAATATGTATCTTATCGTATTTTAAGTGTCATAGTACTTCTAATTTAAAGTGGATCTATACATTTTACACATATTTGCAGTAATTTACATATATTCTCAATAATTTACTATCTTTATAATGATTTACATATTGCTAATATGATCCCTTCTTGCTAATGCATCTCAAATTCTAAAAATTCCTTCAGGTTGCGACTACTCAATCAATGACACTATCAATGGTATTACACCTCATATAGGCCAAACTTTTGTATCTATTCAAGATGCATATAAATTTTATGAGACATATGCAACAGAGATTGGATTCAATGTTAGGAAAGCAAGCTCAAGGGTTGGTAAAGATAAGGTTTTCAAGGAAAGGATAATTATCTTTAAATCATTTGTTTGCTGGAAAGAGGGGTTTTCTAAAACTACAGATAAAACACTGACAATGGACATTGCAAGAAGTGATGAGAGCGATGATTGTATTTTTTACAAGGAGGAGCGTCGTGTTGGATTATCACGGTCTGGGTGCAAAGCTTTCATGTCAGTTTCATTTAGGCCTGATCTCAAGGATTAGTTTGTATCGAATTTTGAAGCAGAACACAATCACAATCTCATTTCTCCATCTAAACGCAGATACCTCAGACCAAATAGACGTTTTTCAAAAGCCACAAAAATGCTTGTGAAATCAATGAATGATATGAACATACATGTATCCAAGCAGTCAGCGGTTATAAACATGTCTAGCGGTCAAGTTGGTAGTATTGTTTGAGATATTTACAACTTAAACAGAAAAGGGAAAAAACAACGTATTGGGATGGATGTTCACCCTCTAATTGAACATTTTGAAAGTTGTAAGGCCAATACTCCCGATTTTTACTATGCTTACACAATCGATGATGATAACAGACTTACTCAGTGTATATGGATTGATAGTGTCTCTATTAAAGATTACAAATTATTCGGCGATACAATATCATTCGACACAACATATAGGACCAATGAATACAATCTGGTCTTTGGATCTTTTTATGGTGTTAACCATCACGATTATACAATTTTCTTTGGAAATTCATTCATGAGAAGAGAGACAACCGAGTCATTCTTGTGGTTATTTGAGAGATTTCTAGAAGTAATGAGTAAACATCCAATTTCTATAATCACAAACGAAGATCCGGCAATTTGTGCAGTTGTTAGGAATTATTTTCCACAAACTGTTCCTAAATTCTGCACATGGCATATAATGGCCAAGCTTAAAAGTAAGCTTGGAAAGATTAAAGATATAAATGAAGTTCTTTCAGCGTTTTCCATAGTTGTATGGAAAAGTATAACTATAAGTCAATTTGAGCAAAACTGGTGCAAGATTATTGATCAATATGATTTATCATCTAATGTCTGGTTGAATGAGAAACATAGCATCCGATTTAAATGGATTAGTTTATATCTTAAGGATTTTTTCTGGGCTGGTCAGCGCAGTACACAAAGGAGTGAAATTATGAATGCATTTTTGCAACACCACATCACTAAACAGAACTCTTTGCTGGAATTTGTCTGTAGATTTCAAAGTGTAATTCAACGACGCAGGGAAAGAGAGAATGACATGGATAACATTGGTGAAGTATACACTCCAAAATCAAATTTCAAATGAACGATGGAGGTACAGATGGTTCGTACATACTCCAAGTTCATATTTTACAAATTTCGATTTGAACTGAACGAAGTGAAGGAACTTAATGTTCGAACTCATTCGAACTCTCTGGATTACTGTCAATATTTTATGTCATATATTGGGAAATCCGAGGAAGAATTATGTGTTTCTTCGTCTACGCAAAGTGATTTTCTTGCTTGTGAATGCAAGAATATGCAATTCTTTGGATATCCATGTAGGCACATACTTGCAGTTTTGAAGATACAGAATGTGGAGCTTCTGAATGATGAATATATATTGAAAAGGTGGATAAGAACCATTAAAAAATCAGGAAATTATCCTATTTATGTGAAAGTTGCACACCCAGAAAGGTCGTCTCAGCTGAATCAATTGTATTCGTATATTATTTCAGCTTCGGTCGAACAAGATGAGGATATTTTCTTATATGCTAAAGAAAAATTAAGCGATTTATGTAGCAATATTGATCTTATGATAAGTAACAAACCTTCTTCGAGCTTTGCAACCGGGAACAATTCAAATGATCCAGATATAATTACTGAACCAGCTGTTAAAGAACCAAATGTTGCGAGAACGAAAGGAAGCGGTCGTGGTGGTAGACCTAAGGGCGTTGGCAATTGTATTAGATCGGAATCTAAGATGAAAAGAAATAGAGGTCGACAATGCAAATCTTGCCTCAAATACAATGTCGGACACGATTCTAGAAACTGTCCTAATAACAAATCAGCGAATCATGGTAAAATTTTAACATTCTTTACTTATTAATTTCTACTTTTAGTTCATTAATCCTTGTTCTTAATTATGAAGGCGACGACGACCGACATTAGCATAAATTGATAAAATTCTTTTAATGTAAGAGTATATATTTTTTTATTTTGATGTAACATTTTCTACATTTCATATAGAACAATTAAATGTTGCTTATTATATTCAAAATATTATCATTTTTTTGCAGGATTGTAATTTACGGAAAGATTCTTGGCGCCAATCGAGCTTTGACGTTTAGCTGCTTATCAGTCTTTGAATTTTTATATTTTATGTATTTTTTTTGCTTGTCGTACTTTGGTCAGTTATTATAGAATTCAAACATTGTGTTCTTTTTATTGTTTAAGTTCAGATGTATCCCTTTGTGAAATCGTAACAGACAGTAATACAGCTTTGTGTTTTTTTTGTGATGTTAATGTTCAACGTTCAACATGAGCTTTCAATCATATAAGTTCAAAATCATATTATTTGGATATATGTGTCATTCATTTAATGCTTGTTTAATGATTCTGTTTATCAGGATTTTTAACTGTTTAATTATACTTGTCATTCATTCATGAAATATGTAATGTATACTAAGCCCTATTGACTGTTTATTAGGGCTTTGATCTAAAATTTCACACATTTCGGTAACACATTTCAATATTACATTATTAAATATTTCTTATCAACAATCCTAACACATGTGCCCATTATTAACATAAAAGCAGACATATCCGCATATTTAACCATACAACTTATATCATATTTCACAATAATACCGTTCAGATATTTGCTAATACGAGTCCTTAATGCATAATATCTAGATTATATGAATTCTTACTGTAAATTTTATAGTCGGTAATATCTGCTAAGCAGACACAATAGTTTTATTTTATAGTCAAGATATATAATTTACACATAGGTGCATTATTTAACAATTATATTCAATACTTTACATCTCTGTGTAATAATTTACATATTCATTCAATATTTTAAATTTCTTTATCATATTTTTCCTATAATAATTTTTTTTTCATTATCAACAATCTTAAATCGTAGAACCTATATTATCATTCAATAATACCTTGAACAGATTTTCGATTATGATTCCTTCTCGTACAAGAGCCATGTAATATGTATTCTTATTGTAGTTTAAGTTTTGTAGTACTTCTATTTTAATGTGGAGCTATACTTTTTACACATAGTTGCAGTAATTTACATATATTCTCAATAATTTACATATTTTTATGATGATTTACATAAATTTCCATTATTTTACAATAGAGACATGTCTGCCTGTATTTTTATGGAAAGGTTATCGGTGTCATTTTATTTGTGGAAGTTCGGAAGTTTGCTATTTTGAACTCTTAACATACAATAATACATAGTACTTCAGTGCTTTATTGTGATGTGAAACTCTAACGTACAACATGAACTTTCAGTCTTATAAGTTCAGTCTCATACAACTTATATTATCATTTTATGATAGCTTTCAGATATTTGCTAATATAAGTCATTATTGTACAAGATCTAAGGTAATATTAATTCGTATTGTATACTAACCGTCCTTATTGTACAAGTCCTTATCAGTACTTTTATTTTAAAGTAGTGATATATAATTTACTTGTGTATGTATTATATTATAGTTATTTTCAATAATTTACTTTTTTATTTAGAATTATAAATTTATTCAATATTTTACACTTCCTTATCAAAATTTACATCAAAAAATATGTTTCTCTTTTCAAGAAGAAGTCTAAATCAGGAAGCGTAATAACAAACATATAGTAATCATTGGATTGTGAATCATTAACGTAGAAGAATATTTTCGACCATTAGAAAACACACTTGTAACAAGAAATCCATGTTCTTTATCGACCATTAGAATACATACTTTGTCTCCCTGTCAAACATGTATATATTTAGTAAAACATGTAACTAGATATTCAATGCATATGAATATAACATAGGATAATCATGATATTCAAAATAATTGTTTCGTTCTAAAGAAGGTTTAAACAGAAACTCCAGAAACATGACACTGTTTAAGATATTGTAATAATACATAGTTCCAATTTAAACTGCAAAAACTTTAAGATGCGTTTATATTATGTCCGCCATCTCTATCACTGTGTCGCTGAGTTCTCTGTGTGACCGCACGTTAACAATGTGGAAGCTATTTCAGCTCTGAATCTGTCAATGTCGTCGTAGTTGAAATCCAACGCCTTCCCTTCGCAAAGGTACTCCATCATTTTCATGACGTAGACACCACAGTCCAGACTTTGCGAAGGTTGCTGCGGGCAATCTTGCACGTATATTATTTCCCAAGCTGCAAGGCATTCATATGGAATGCTGTCCATGAAGTACTCCGAAATCCAACCATGCTGAGATGTAATTCAAAAAGAATATTATTAACACTGAATTAAAGCATTTACTAAAATGTAAAAGTTTGATTATGTCATACCCATTTCCATACATCCTTTTTATGGAATTTTGTTCCTTTCATAGAATTGTAAGAAAGGAACTTTTTTGATGAAAAATCCGTCACAAGAAGGTGCCAATGGTTTCTTGTGTGAATAACTGTGAAAATTTTCTCCAACTCTGGTATGCGTATTACTTCTTTATATAGTTCCTCGAGCTTATCAAATTCGTTTTTCGTAGCATTAACCACAAGATTCACAAAATATTGCTGAAAAATGTAAGTAAGAATATTATATTATGGTAATTAAAGATATTTTTTTTTAAAATATATCAGTATATAGAATCTCACCATTTGGAATATTGGTGTGAATAGAAATGGAACATGATCATTATTTGTGCAGTATTTATGTTGTAGCATGTCCATAAACATGTCGATTATCTGTAATATCAAAAACAATTTATTCATAAAGAAATTTAAAAAAGTAATTAATAAAGATATACGTACCGAATCCTCGATCATTCTTTCGTACAAAAAGTTATGAATTTCTCTCCCTTTACAACTCCGATTCCCCAGAGTAAAGTAGGTGGCATTAAATCTGACGAATAATCTTTCATTAATATTATCCCCTTAAAGTTAAAGATATTTAAATGTAAATGCTGAAATTTGATTAAAATACTTACTTGTCTGCATGATCAGGAAGAAATTCTTGAATTGTTTTCTTCGTTTGTTCTGATACTTTCTCGTAACCAATGAAATCGGTTACGAGATCACATAGATACTGATTTTTATTCAATCAATTACAAACAATGTTAGAAATAATTAATATCATAATCATAGAGACTATATAAAGTTTTGTATGCAATAGTAAAAATCACTATTCTATGTCATCTGCATACAATGTATAAAAAATAAGTTGTTATATATTCTATGGCTTACCTCACTTGTTGTGTCATCCTCTTGTGTGTCATGCTCTTCTTTTCCTTGCTTCATTGATTATTGTAAAAAATTTTTGGTTTCTCTTCTATGTTTCAATCTTTTAATTATTGAGCTTTGTTGAACTGTGATTTTTTCCTTTTTCCTTTTCTTTGTTGTAGTCTCTGTTTGCACATTATCTGAATGTGCAATGTCATCAATGTTCAGAACAAACGAAGACATGTCAATGTTCATAACTGAAACTTTATTTCTCGTATCTTGGGATTGCTGCAGTGAATGTTCATCACAGATTTCTGAAATTAAATTCTCAAGTCTTTCACCAATATCTGAGTCACTATGTTCTAAAAATCCTTCTTTCACATCAGCTATATTGCATGTCGGTGCAAGCATGTCTTTTTGATTGTTATCAACGGCACCTTCAATAACATTTCTAGATTTCTTCTCTAATGTATCTTCTGATTGGAAAGCATTTTTTCAACATCAACAATATCATGATCATGAAACATTTTTATTTTTTTCCTGCAGCTCCAGAATCTCAGATCTCAATTTATCATTCTCATTCTTCATTTCAGAATTTATTTTGATGTGTTCTGCATCCTTTTTTGTATACGTTTCACTCATTTCTTTAATTTTCTCCTTCAACTCCTCTATCTCATAGGAAAATGCTTCACACATACATTTTTTGTTTCTTTTTTATTACGACATCTCCAGGTGAAACACAAGCAATTGTTTTTTTTTGTCACACAATTCCTCTATCTTTTGCTTTCCCTTCTTTGTTAACACATCTTGTGGTATTGGGATGGGGTTTATTATCACAATTTCTGGTCTCCTCACTGTAAAACCACTCATGGTAAACTTCTCAAACGGAAAAACATACTCGTTTGCTCCTATCTTTGCTATTTCATTTTTTTTGTAGTTGCAAAGCATGCAATATCTACAAAAAGAAGATCATTTACTAATTAAACTATTGAAATTATGAGACACCCAGTATATCATATATCATATTAACAATGCTTACTTGTTCACAACTGATTGAAATCAATGATCTGGAAACACCTTTGATTGGACCAGCACACAACCTAATACGTGGTCTAAGATCTCTGCTCACCACAAGGTCTTTGCGGCAGTACTCCATCATCCATACCTGATTCAATTGTTTTATTAGTAATTCTGATTATTGATCATATAATAAAAAATTAATATAGAAGAACTCACGTATAAGAATGCAATACATCCTGTAAGGTAACCCAGTGTTACCCTTGATGAACCGGCTCTTCTCTTTTGAACTCCACTTACTACGTCATCCATGTTGAACAATATCTTTCTTGCTATAGTACCAGACCAGTTAAAGAATCATGTATCTTCGAGGGATTTTACGTAGTGTAACAAATCTTTTGGAAAAGAATAAGAACTGTCTGGGAGAAGGAATGTGGCAAACATCAAAAGTATCAAACATGTTACATAAATAGAGACTGAGTTGTCATCATCTCTATTGTAATAATCCTCTAGAATGCTGTTCAACTTCTTTCTATTGAAAACCATTCCTTCTTCAAATAGTTTGTGCGATATGAATGATTTCCATTGAAGGTGTCTACCTCTCACTGTTATTGAGAAACCAGAGCTAGGTAGGCCCAATATTGCTCCAACCTCTTTATCACTGAAACTCACCGCCTTATTTCCAAATCTGAAATTTCTCCCTCCTTGGTACTGTTCAACCAACCATTGAAGGTTTTTTCGTTGGATTTCAACATGTCCAATGTTGATTAGCTTCCCAAAAGCAGTCTTTGACAAAAGTGCTTGTTGTTTGGGTGTGGGTCAATGGTTATCAATGAAATGAACAAAGTGTTCAATGTAACATCTGTGTTGTACATAGCCTTTGCCTAGAAGTAGAGACACAAAAAATCATTTTTGTACTTGCAATGAGTCATGAGTATATTCATATAAAATAAAAACGCATTTTATATTTAAAGAAACATCAATTTTCGTACTTCCAAAATCATCTTCAACCTTCAGAGGATCCTTCTCAACATCAACCTCTTTTGTTTTGCTAACTGAAAGGACTGTTCCTTCTGTTCATACTATTTAGTAGAGATATAATTTATAAAAAAATGATAAAGAATTCTTTTTACTTTGAAATTTTACTTACTTTTGAAATTTGATTTCAGACGATGGATCTGGAGTTCTAACAATGTAACTTCACTATACTGGTCAGAATCGTCTTCCTGTTCCCGTATGGTTTCAACCAAGCTCGACTGCATCTCCTCCATCATCGCCGACTGCCACTCTTCCTTCTTAGAAAGTGCTTTTGCGAGTGCAGACTCTCTCCTCAATCGTTCGTCTAGAAGAGCGCCTTCTTCATTGTCGTCGCCTATATGCGGTACCTCTCTTCTCATTTAATTTCAAATTAGGTATTACGTAATATTATTATACGAATTTACTTCATTTTTTTACTTTTCTAAAATTCTATTTGATTAATTTAAAGATCCCACTTTTTGGGTTATCCACAATTTCGTATTCATCTTTAATAAGTAAGAGCTTGTTTACGTTTTTACCTAAAAATAGAAAGAATTTAAAAATTTAAATTACAAATTGATTTTAGCTTAATTAATGAATTATCATTTATTTGGTAATTAATTATTACTCAAAAACATCATTTACCTTTTTTTTTTCATTCCGCTTCAAACATTGTTAGCTATTGTATCCATTTCAAAGGCATTTCTACGATTTCATCAGTTTATCTTACCAGGTTGGTATTTTATCATCAAGTATATAATATGTTTATTCTTGTTCTTATTATCAATTCTTCTAAATTCCTGTATATGTTTTCATCAATATTGCTGCATTTTTTTAATTTTTAATAGCTATATTTGCTTTCAGATTTTGTTTTTTTGAATGAGAAATGTGTATGCTACTTTTTTCTCTCAAGACAATCTTCAAAGCATTTGCATTCACAGTCTTCATCAATTTTTTTCCTATAATATATAAAATCATTATTATAATTTATTTAATACATAAAACAATCACTGCATATATAATTGGTTATATTCTTTCATGAAAGTCTGAAAAAATACTAAATGAAAATTTTAAAAATGCAAAATAAGACTAATATCAACATAAGAGTTGATACATCGGATATGTTGTCATTTTATTTGTACTCATCAGTATTAGATATAACATCAGTATCGACTATATATTTATCATTTAGTAAAATACAGTTTCTTTTTGTAAAATACATCTAATTATTGTATAATACAATTACTTTGTGTAAACTAATCATCAAATTACCATTTCATAGATACAAAATGTTATAATACATTAGTAAAATACGATATTTTGTTATAAATTAAATGAAGTAGTTGTAATATATTGTATAAAATTGTAATTCTATCAAACTTCATGAAATAGGGAAAATGAATACATCAATTGTAGAATTAAAAACCTCAGTTTCAAGAGAACTAGTAAATGGTAAAATATAGGATAATGTTGTAAAATATAACTTGCTTTTGTAAAATATAATCCATTAACACAAAATAGAAGACAACTTCTCAATAAGCTAGTGCAAAATGTCATAATATCTCAGTAAAATACGTTCATTTGATGTAAAATAAATTTTGACGTTGTAATTTATTGTATAAAATTGTAAATATATCTCATTTCAAGAATCTGAGAATTTAAATACATCCATTGTAGACATAACATACATATCTTAATTGAAATAGAAATTACTAAAGTATAGTATCTTTTCGTAAAATAGATATTGTTTATCTAAAATACGATAATTGTTGGTAAATTAGTTGTCAAATTGACATTATTTATGCCCAAATTGACATATATCATTGTAAAATATAAGTCAACTATGTAAAATTATGCTTATATGTGTAAAATAAATCTATATTGTGTATTTTTCTATTCTCATTTCGTTTTAATAATATAAAATTCTCATTTCATATATGCGTATACTAGAGTTTGCAATGTGTAGATCACTTTATTATCTTATTACGTAACAATGTGTAGATCACTTTATTATCTTATTACGTAACCACACTGCAATTTAATGAAACTTAAAATGTGTAAAATTCAATTTTATAAAAATAAAATTTCACCGGATTTAGAGTTTTTTCTCAAACAACGGTAGAGACGATGTTGTAAAATATGTCATGTAAATGTAAAATATGTCAATCGATTGTAATTTCATAACAGTTATTTCAAAATGCGGTGATTTATTCAATCAATTCTTTCTATAAATTTTTGTACTTAAATATGCATATTCCTAATTATAGAATGTTCAATGACGTGTATTACTATAAAATACCATTAATTTAACCTATAGGAATGTTAGTTGACACGAAAACCACATAGTGGTTTCAATCTCTTTCGTACACTCCTCATCCCACGACCTAAGATGAAACATTTCCATAATCAAGGAAAGGTGCCACCTCAATTCAAATGCACCATATACATACATACATACATACAACCTCCCTCTCTCATCCCCTTTCTTCTTCCTCCATTATTCTTCATCTTCTTCCTCGTACTTTCTCTCTCCTCATTCCACCTTCATCCATGCACCAAATCGCAAAAGTTTCTACATTTTCATGGATAAATCATATATGACGGATCTAACGGTGATTTTTATTTGTTTATTGATGAGATTTCGTCAATTAATTAATCAAACATTTAAGGGTGTTGAAGAAATACAAAGAAATCCCATGTTGCAAGAGGGGATTCCTTCATCCACTCTCTCGTTTCTCTCTCCTCTCTCCTCTTATTCTTCCTCTCTTCTTCCTCACTCCTCCTCCATTGTACTACACGCACGGTTACCACCGACCCTTGCACCATCCTACGCGAGCCAACGAACTCCGTCAAACTTTTCAATGCACAACAGCAACAGGAGCGCTGCCCAGTTTCTCTTGCTCGGTCGTGGGTCGACGAGCAAGAGAACCATTAGAGATTAGAGAATCTGCGCCTCCTTGCAAGCCTACCGTCTGCTGAAGCTTCACCATCCATATACAAGACGATCAGGACCAGAACCCCACTTTCTCCCCCTCACGTTGCCCTCACACGCAGCCTCATCTCCGCCTAGCTGTGGTAAGCATCTAGAGCAGCAGCTGTGAGTAACCTCCACAACCACCACGCAAGCAGCTGCTACAGGTGCTGTCGAGTAGCACCAACACATTCTTAGATTTGCAAGCTCCAAGCTTTGGGTCTTCATCGACATCTGCACCTCACAGGCTCCGCTCCTCCTTTAGAGCGCAAGGAGGAGGAACGCGCTCTCAACCATAGGACGTCCATGTGTGGCTGCCGCCTTGGAGGGTGTAGCTCCTGAGATCAGGACCCACGCCGTCACCATGTCTCCTAGCGCAGTCATCCACCGTCCCTCGCTGAGCCGTACACCACGATCGAAGGGGAAGGAGAGAACGAAGAGAAAGGCTCGTTCTTCCCTGCTTTTCCTTTGAAAAATTGCACACATACCTCTGTACTTTTGGGCAGTTACACAAGTATATTGAAGCACATTTTGTTTATTACAACTTTATTTCACTTTGCAAAAAAAACCTTGTGTTTGAGACTTAATTTGGACATCATATCTTCATCAACTTGGATATAAAAAATACAACATTGTTCAAAATGTTAGTCTCTACAGAGTAAGCTTTGAGTAATATTTTTATGATGCTTTGATGATTTATCGAAAATCTTTGAACATGAGTCATTGATATTTTACCCAATACTCTTCTAAATTTCCTATTAAATCTAAATTTGCTTTAAATATTCTGGTAAATTCATTGATAAGGTGCCTTAATTTGCTTATTATTATGTCCCAATTCCATGGCAATTAGATATGCTTTATGCCTTAAATAAATGATTGAGTGATATATTGAGTTGATTTTTAATTAATTCCACACAAATCTTTGTCGAAATTTCTAAATTCTTGTATTGCATAATAAAATACCTATTTGAGATAATTTTTATTCGATCTGAATAGATGTTTTGGATTCAATAGAAATTAATTACAAACATTCACTTTGTTTCAGTAGAAAATTCATAAAAAATCAAAGTGTCAGTTCCAAAAAATTAAAGTAGTTGCATCTCATCATATTTGAAATTTTGTATAAGTTTCATAGTTTTTGCATATTGTTTGTTCCTGAAATTGCATAAAATTTTTTGAAAAATGATCATTTTCATACATGCATCATAAAACCAAAAATTCCATAAGAATATGTTTTAGACTTGTCATTGCATAAGGTTTTCAAAAAATTTATTACTTGGCTCTTTTGGACTGTATTTCAGTTTTTGATTGATCATTGTTTACCCGACTACAACATATCGACATATTTAACATAGGGTATTTCGGGCTCGTCAAATGGCACCGTTGCTGGGGAGGCAAACGGCTTAGGTTCATTTAGAAAACTTAGAGTTAGGCTTTCCATTCCCTTGGGTATTCTGATTCTCAAGCCTTCTTGTGATTATTTTCTCGTCTTTGTGTTTATTTTCTTTATTATTTTATTTTATTCTTGTATATAATTTGTTATATCTCTCTGACATATCTCTCTCTTTTTGTGCGAGGGCCCGATGGATTTGGAGCACATCAGAGGTCGACGAATCATGGAGCGAATCGACTGATAAAGAGCCAAGGAGGTTGAATTCTTTTTCGGAGAGAAATTTCATTTCTTTTTTTCTTTAATTCTTGTAATTAATTTGTAATAAGTAGGTAATTCTTTACAGCGATCTTCAATCGAAGACTCGTGACTATACATGGACTTGGACATTACTCTGTTTGTGTATGGTCGAGACCTATTTCACTCTCAATGAGTGTGGGGCTCGATTTTAGTGGCGAGATTAGGAGTAGACACATGAGCAGATATAGGTCAAATATGTTTGTGTCCCTCATAATTTAGGACACACTCGTATATTAAGATTCACATCATCTTAATATTCATTAATGAGATGCACTTAAGCACCTACAACTTAGCTCGAATTACAATACATTTCTTTCACGCTAATAGTATCCTATTTAGGTGTGGTTTCCGGCTTGCATGCATATAGTGTACCATTTTCAATTCACTATTGCATAACACATGGAGAGTGTTGAGATGATCTATAAGTATACATTCGACTGAGCACCCATCATTTAATTTATCGCTTGCATTCTATTTTCCTAATCCTCTCTCTTGAGTTTATAACTTAGGATTAAAGGAAAAGGGACTGAACGTTAGGTAACATATGATATGTTCATATTTAATCTAGTGATAACAAACTTAAAGTTGGGATCGAATTAAAAAAGTTGATCATAATAATTTAGAATAAAATTCACTCTTGTATTATGGGTGAATAAAGCCCTCATTGGACACATGTACTTACCCCCATACAGAATGGATGAGGATGTAGCCCCTAAGATTAGTGCCCAAATACCTGAACTTGCCCCCTAAGTCTCCATTTCTGACTCTCACAGATTTAGGAGCTGTAAGGGCTTGCCTTCGATCTTAGAAATACGTTTCAGTTGTGTAAGCATGGTAGTGTCTTTAGAGGTGTGATACTGAAACCCTACAACCCAAGAAGATCACCTCTTTGATTGAGAACTATTAGGAGCACCACTGGGCATAAGGTGACTCCAAGTGTGTAATGCTTTGAAATATTGTTGTACTACCAACTAAAATCGACAAGATAATTCAGTTGAACTCTTTCGGCCTTTACGTATGAAGTTGATGAAGTCAATGGCATTTTGTTTGAATTGCATGAGTTCACTCCTCATATTGACATGCATCGTAATACATAGACCTCCTTGCTACTCATATTCATTTCGATCCTCTTGAAATTGAAGATGACTAATTAGGGAATTTTTGTTCGTACTTGTGAACTTTACTCTGAACCCCTCAAAGAGTACATCTTCTGAGATCCCTTCACTTCCTAGACCTCCCGATGAATCTTCATTTCATCATCTTTATCTAAAATTGAAAATTTACAACAAAATCAAAACTGAAAGTAATCCTAAAATTACATAATTAAAAAGCAAAAAATTGAATGTGGATCTCACCGTGGGAGTGGATAATGCCGTGATGACCTCGGCGAAGATCGCCTCACTGTCACCGGACAACTTGGAGGCTAGGCACCTTTCTTCCACAAGACGGATCTTGGAAATTAGGTTTCTCTCACCAAAGGATTGATCAAGTTGGAATGAGTGAGGATAAGCCAAATAAATAGAAAAAGAATTTGAATTTCAAAAAATGAATTAATGGAGAGGAAAAAAGGAAAGATGTTAATAAAGAAATTAAATTAATTAAATTAATAAATAAAATAATTTCTGAAATTATATTAATTAAAACAATAATAATTACCAATAACTTAATGAGCCACCTTAATGGTAGGTTAATTGAGGAATTAATTAAATTATATACATATGGTATATTATTTACACAATTAATTAATTGAATTATTTTCATCATTTTATTAATTTAAATAATAAATATTATTTATTTAGTTTTTTTGGTGGTTATTTAAGGAAATCAATTATATACATATAATATGTACATATGGTACATTATATAGATAGTTAAATAAGGAAATTATGTTATTTTATGTTTTATAAATTTTTTATTTTTATTTTAAATAATTATTAAAAAATTACAATTATTACAAATAAATTATGTATAAAAATAAATATGGATAAATATATACAATAAATAAATGGTAAAATTGTAGAAACCACCCTAGAAAATCATCTTTCAAACCGTAACTTTAAATATTAGGAAACCACAGCCATTTCAAAGATAATTTAATTTACAATATGATGGAAGTGAGTTTGATTCAATTCGAGTTCATATAGAGCTGGAATTGGTTTTTCAATTATCGCTTTATGGATTTTTCTGAATGTGGTTGTTTTTATTTTGTACATGATTTTATTTTACAATTATTTTTATTATTTAGAAAAAAATATTTACAACTTCTATTACGAAATTTATTTAATTTGAATTCAATTTATGGACAAATAAAATAGTATGTGTTTTATACAAATATATGCAACATAAATTCAAAATAAAGAATGAAAAGTATTTACAAAATATATTTTTGGATTTTCTAATTAAAGACCCTATCTCCACCTACTTTATTCCCGGTCGATCAGGTCAAGTCGTGACCTTCTCTCGGGGTTCGGGTTAGCCTGTATCTATTGCATATATAGTCTTTTATTTCCTTTATTTTTCTTTTATTTATTTATTTATTTTAGGTTAAAATAGTAATGAATGTATAATATTTACACATAGATGTAGATTAGGAAGAATATGGATCAATATATACAGGTGTTTTATAAGGGCATAGTTTTGTCATAGTTAATCATTATTCATCATCAACTTGATTCCGATCCTATACCAATCACCATATCATTCTCGATCTCATCGCTTCACGTTCTACCTCCGCAACCACGCACCTCTGACCATGCAATGTGGCCAGAGATCCAGATCAATTCGTCCACCTAGCCGGATCCGCTTCCACTCACATTTTCTGTGTTTGATTTTTATGGATTGAGCTGTCGTGCTCGAATCTATTGTTTTTGTATTTAATTTTATTGTAGGTACATGAATAAAAAAGATTACAAAAAAATCTAGCACTTATTGTTCTTTACAAAAAAATTGGGCAGCACTGCCGCTGCCACCATGAGCCTCCTCCCTTCTCACCGTTCAACACCAGCACTTGGAGGAACCTCCTCCTCCGCCGATCATCTTCACCACCTGGAGAAGCGCGAACCACTCGCCGCCGCCCAGCTCCGTCGGTCGCTTGGAGCACCACCGCAGTCATCGTGCGAGCGTGTGTGTCGTCTTCGCCAATCATTAGAGACATCATTTCCATTCGTTTGGAGCGAGTCGCATAACCGCCGACTGCCAGGAGCACCCGCCATTCTGCCCCTAGCTGTCGTTCGCCTCCAGGAGCTACAATCACTCAAAGCCCAGTCGTCGCCATCTGGAGCCCATTTGCACCACGTTCGAAGCAGCACCACGCGACCACTGACTCCACACCCTCGTCACCCTCGTCCGTCTATCCAACTCCAATTGATAGCCACTGCCCTGCTCAATCTCCTCATACGCCTCCTGCGGAAACCCTTCGCCTATTGCATCTCATATGCGTCCCTCCACCCTCGAGTATCCCTCACACAACTACTCCGCCAATCCACCATCCATATCGCCCTTCTCCTCCGCAGAGAGGAGCTCTGTGCGGAGCAATGCCTCTGCCCACACATCGAACACCTCCACTGCGAGAGCACCTCCGCCTTCCAGATCCCCTCGTTGTTCCTGGAGCAGAGCACCACTGCCTCCCATCATCATCGCTCGCACCTTCCACTGCTCCAAGGATCCATCTCCGCTTGGAGCAGCAGCTCCCTCCACCGATCATCCAACGACGATGTCCCCTAGGCCCCTTGCTTGGGAATGAAGAAGAATGGGTGGCACCCCCATTTGAATCGACGAAGAAGAAACAAAGAGATCCCCTCGCATAAACCCTACTGGTGCACGTGCGAGGCAGGTGCGCATGCTTTATTATTTTTTAGAGGAAAATTGCAAATCACCCCTCGAACATTTTCAAAATTACGTAAAGACCCCTGCTATAGCTTCAACACGTGTTTCGCATGCTATCACTAGGTAAATTGCATTTTTACCCTGCATGATGCAAAAATATTAAATAAATGTCATTTCATTCCCTGTATTCCAGACCTCAAATTTCTTACTTTTATCATTAAAATAATTTTTTTCATGGTCAATAAATTCTAGAAAAAAATTTTATATTCATACTATGTGCCTCTTCATTGTATGATTTTCTCGTTGCATTTTATTTAAATTTTCTATTATTAAAAATAAAAAACATTGCATTTTCACTTTTTGTAATAAAAAAATAAAAATTCAAATATCGTGTCAAAAATTCTAAAAGTATCAGAATAGTTTTATTTTTGTATACTTAATTTTCTTTCCAAATTTCACATAATAATTATTGTTAAAACCCAAAAAAATTGTAAAGTACTAAAAATCTTGAAAAATCATATAAAATTTTTGAAAATTCCAAAAATCGTGATTTTACTTTCTATTTGTAGATAATTTCTTATATTTTTTGGAAAAATAAATTCAATAATTTTTTAACTTATTATATTTTTAAATTAAAAAATAGTCATGTCTGTTCAATGTTTTTTTCCTCATATTTTTATTCATTTTAAAAATCTTAAAAGTTTGAAAACAACCAAAAATCACAAAAAATAGTAAAAATATATTAAAACAAAAATTTCTTTTGCCATTCTAACCATTTTTACTATATTTTAAAAATCCAAAAAGTTTCATTTCTCTTGTGTATAAATTTGCTTTGAAAATTATATTCTTAAAAATTAAAAATTTACAAAAAAATTAAAAAAATAATAAAAAACAATAAAAAAATTAAAAATATAAAACTCTCACAAAAACCAAGATAGTTGGCATTTGAGTTTCTCTCTCTTTAAATTATTAGAATAACCCTCGAGATTTGTAGCCTCCCTGAATTCGATCCTGTTGCTATACATGTAAATTAAATAGCAAATTCTCTTGCTACATTTTTGTATTTACTTCTGCTTGAGAATCAAATAAATTTTTTGAGGGATTATTTGGGTTGCGACGACATCACATTTGTTCAATAATTCAAACCCAAAAAATCCCTTGTCTAACAAAATGGCACCGTTGCTGGGGTGGCACGGTAGGGGTGGTTAGATTTTTCTTTTGACCTACTATTCTTGGTTGCAAGTTTTTGTCCATATTTTTTGACTTTCTTTCATTGTTCATATTCACTAAATCTAATTCATTTTTCTTGCTCATATTTTTATATTTATATCACTTACATATTTTCCATTTCCTCTTTCTTGCGAGGGCCCGTAAAGTGGATGAGGCAATCTTAGGAGAGCTGAAGCACCCAAGGAAAGCAGGAGGCGGCTTGGTTCTTCTCGAAGCCGCAGGAGAGCGCAAGAGAAGATGAAAATTTGAGAGAGACCAATAGTTGGAGCGTAGATAGTTTTTTATTTTTTTAGCATTTTATTCATTTGAAATTCTTGTAAAAAGGACACTATATACCTTGTTTGCGGAGTCTATTTCACCAAGTGCTGATGCACCTGAGGGACCTCACCAATTTTGTTTTCACCGCTTTATTTTTATTTGCTTTACGAAGCTTTCACGCTAAGCCCCTAATGATTTATTTAATTAATTTGTTCGAGCCATGTAATTAGTTAGATCCAAAAATCCTAAACAAGAATTTATGTACCTATAAAATAGAGCGTAATCAGACTTAGTCAAATTTAACTAGTTCTCGCCCGTTAATAGAAGCTATTGTTAGGATGGTTCACTTGCATCATATAGGTTAGTTTATTTTTTGTATTTAAATTCTGTGTGGATCACCCTGCATGTATAGTGTTGGCGACAAGGTACGCATCTCTGACCCCTACATGCGTCATTGTATTTAATCGCGTATTAGTTTTTCCGATTTCCTCCCTTGTTTTCACTCATGTAAATTAAGAAGGAAATTGGACTATCGGTAGGCGATTCATTGAATATATTCAAACTAAGTGACAATTGTTTAAAATCAGGATTGCTAAAGAACCCTAAAATAAAGATAAAGGAAAAATTCTTATTTTGGGGAGAGTAACCGTCTCATTGTTTGATTTATTTGCAAAGTGAGAGAGGGACAACACTAGGATAGAGCTACGCCTGAATTTTCAGATAGACTATTGGTTCTCCAAAAAAGATTAGCTACTTCTTAGTGAGGAAATGTGGGTAGCCGGTAAGTGGTCCGAATTTTCGTAGCAGAGTGGGAGGTTTAGAGGAAACCGTGAAAGGCTCCGTCCTCAAGTAACGGGTATCCGTATTTTTATGGTTCGTACTTACTCCTATACTGGCTGAAAGTAGGTGCAACTAGTCGTATGAATCGGGCCAGTCTGTAGGGAAAGACATGCACCTAACAACTCGTTAACTCTTTCCAATATTGTATTCTCACCAAACTCTAAATATTGACAAGATAATTGACCCAACCTTCACGATCTTCATATTAAGTTGAGTTGGTGAATTGGGAGTTTGTATTGTGTTTTGATTGCTAGTGCTAGAGATCCTTCCGCACAATTTGTGCCTTGCACTCATTTTCACTCTTGCATTGACCTTCATGCTCTCGCATCTTCCCTATTGATTTCGAAGATGTTGGACCAGAGTCTTTCTCGTTTGGATTTTGCGAACTCATTCTACACTACGAACCGTTCGACTTCTATTTGGAAAGATTCACTTACTAAATATTCCTCTTTCTCCATTTCCATCATCCATCAACCTATTGTTTGAGATTGGTTCTAATCTCAGACTAGTATCTGAGACTCTATCATTTTTAAGGACTAATCGAGTGTCGTGCACATTTTCAGAGTCAAACACTGGACACTTGATGCCACCAAGGGGAAAGGGAACCATGTCGGAGCATAACGAGATCAACAACACCATGTTAGCCTCCATTCAATCGATTCAAGCCCTGTTAACAGAGCCGTCTGACTTTCAGACCGCATTGAGTGATATGATTCTCGAGCTGAGGCAGGAGAGACAAGATAGAAGAGGGGAGGATAGAAACAATGGAGGAAGTAGGAATGGAGGAGAAGACCCTGTGATGGAACCTATGGCTAAGCTTACATTAGAGGATGTCCAAGAGCAGGATAGACAAATTCTTGGATACAAATCCCTATGATTCATGGGCATTTTGAGCTTAAGCCCACTATTTTACCTCTTATCCCAACATTTCACGGTAATATAAATGAAGAATCATATGTACACCTCCAACAATTTGATCGCATTTGTGGAACAATACACTACCCAAATGTGCTAGTAGAGATAGTGAAGATGACGGCTTTCCCATTCACTCTGATGACAAAGCTTTGTATTGGTTATACCACTTGGGAAAGGTTGCCACTAGTTGAGAAGAGTTGAGCTCTGCATTTCTGAACAAATATTACCCGCTCAGACGACTCAACCAAATGTGATCCTTGATTGCTAACTTCTCTCAGATCTCCCATGAGCCTATTCATGAGGCGTGGGAATGATTCAAAGACTTAACGAGAAGTGCCCCCATCACGATATTCCAAAGACAAGCCTTGTGCAAAATTTCTTTGGGGGTTTAAGCATAGAAAATAAGAATCTAATAGATGCCGCTTGTGGGGGGAGCCACTTCAACAAGGACGAGGATGCCCTTTATCAAATTTTTGAGGAGATGACGGGGAGCTCAGCAACTCTTTCTTCTTCACGTGATTTTCAGAAGCACCCGTAATCTTCTCTTCAGTACCTCACAAGGCTATCAATATGACGATATCACATGAAGTGGATAAGGTGGAGAGATCTAACCTGACCATCATTGGAAACCACTTATCCAAAGTGAACATAATTAAGAAATGATCCAAGGAGCTTGAGAAGCTTCAAGTGATCGAACAAAGGACTAAGAAGACTAATAACCTGGATAAGCTGGATGAGATAACAAAGCACATGGATCTTCTTGTGAATACGATTAGTGCAGTCCTTAGTGCGAGTGCATCAACCGATACCTCTACGAGGGAGCAGACTTCTTCCACCCAACAGAGTAGCAGAGGACCATCCACAGTTCAATGCATCTACTACGTGCAGACCCCTGATCATGTCCAAAAACATTCACAACAGTTAGTTCCGTACCAATAAGAAGTAGCCTACATTCCTGAGAAGCAGTCTCCACCTCTACCTGTCATTCAGGAGGTGGATGACATCTTGTTCGACCATGAGCGAAACCAGCCCCGTCCTCCAGGGAAAGGCCAGTTGGGTTCACAGTAGGGTCGGAGACCCGCCCACCAGTTTCATGGAGGCAGACATCAACATTACTACTGCCAGCAGTTCTAGCCTCACTATCAGTCTCCACCACAGTTCCATAACTGGAGACAAGGCCAGCAACAACAACAGTCTGCATATTTCCCTCATCCTAACCAACTTCAGACTACATATTGTGGACTGTATCCACATCCTCCTCATCCTCCTTATTATTAGAATCTGTATGGTTACCAACAACCTCTACACTATCAGTCTCAGCAACAACCAGTCGTTGAGCACCCAGAGGCACCTTCAGTGAATCCCGCACTAGACCAACTGGCACTGCTCATAAAGAACATAAACAAACTGACTCAGTAGATAGATGACCTGACCACCACTAAGACATTGATCCCAACATAGGTAACAATTTCAGACGCAAGGAGCAGGTAGCCAATAGCCCACCCACACCCAAGACAGGTATGGCCCTTGATTTTACATGTTTATTTGACGCCAATCATCTCAAAAGTGGTAGGAGATTGCAATCGTCTACTCACAACTTGGGGTTGGGAGATCGAACCACTAAGATATCTTCTACATCATCTCCTTCACGAGCATCCGAGAGGTCCAGTGCAACACCCAAGTATGGAGTTCCACCTCCTTCACCACCACATTCACATTCACCAGGCAAGTGTAGATCACCATCATCAAGGGAGAATATACAAGTCATGGATTCTTCCTCTTCACCAGCAACAACATCCCGTTCTATTTTAGATTTATTTTCTCTTCACCTAATTTGGACAACACTGTACAAATTGATTCTGGTTATCCTTTTGTAAATGAGGATTCCACTTTGAATAATGGAAATGAACATTTCAATGTTTATTTTGATTTCATGTCATTTCCTTCTGCACTAAAAACTAAAAAAATCCAAAAATTAAAAATAGCCCTATTTGATCCTGGAGTGGTTGAGATCTTACAAAACATATTTTTTAGAGATGCCACTCCTTAAGGTCATGGAATACATGCCTGGAGCTAAAATTGGAATGAAAGAGGTATATACATAAAAGCGTCAACCAAGGTAGAATAGACGAAAAGAAACAGAGAAACACATCTTAACCATGGCCATTGTTCATGACATCAGGAACTTGCTGCCTAGAAAGAAAGACAAGGGAGCACCTTACATCCTTTGTCATATCTTTGATCAGAAATTTGATCGTACTCTTCTCGATAGCGGTTCCTCCATTAATCTCATGGCATCCTCTTTACTAACTGAATTTGGGTTAGGACCTCTTAAAATAACCAGGATGATCATTCAGTTTGCTGATAGATCGAATAAGAGGCCAAGAGGCATTTTAGAGGACATTATTGTAATGGTGCAAGAAATGAATTTCCCGTTGATTTTGTTGTCATGGATATGGACACACAATCATCGTTGTTGCATACCTCGATCATACTAGGTTGACTGTTCCTTCGAACGGGCGAAGCAACAGTTGGTTATGGTACTAGAGAGGTCATCTTTCACTCTCATTGTGACAAGGTGAAAATTGAGACGATCTCTGATCCTAGACCATCACCGCCACCAGTAGCAGATGAGACAGAGAAAGTTATATAAGAGCCAGAGGACTGTGATTTTCTTGATGAATTATAAGAGACAGATCTTTTCACCGATTTCATAGATACCAGGAGTTCCTTTCCCAAAAGTACTCTTTGGAAATCACAATAGACATGAGTTCTCTTAGTGATCCAATTGAGCTAGTTGTTGATGGATAGTTTGAGCTGATTTCTGAGGACCAATCTGAGTTTTTGGAGACACCTTCTAATACCCCTTTAAGACATGTTTCTGAGATTACTGATGATATGCCTTCTGAGAGTTCTGAGGTGCAGATATCTGAGCCATTCGTTGAATTTCATGAGTTATGCACAGATGAGAGACATCTTTATGCGATTATTACTGAGATATCTGAGACGTTAGTTGATGAAAATTATGAACATCCTGATGATCCCCTCCTTTCAGAGCAGAGAACATTCGTTGCAGCTCTATCAGAGATTTTACTTGCTGAGCCGTTAGTAGCCAAGGTGGACAGTCCATATAGTATATATTACATACTGTCTAGCAGTATAGTAGTAGAGGTTATTGTAAAGCCGATTCAGACCCCACCTGATCTCAAGGTTTTACCTTCGACGTTGAAATATGCCTTCCTTGCAGCCCCCTAGATGTTTTCGGTCATCCTCAGCTCGCAGTTGACCACTGAACAAGAATCTCACGTGCTAGAAGTTTTTGAGAGAAACCGCAAGGCCATGGGATGGAATATCTCAGATCTCTATGGGATTAACATAGCTTTATGCTCGCATCATATCTACTTAGAGGATGACTGTCATCCCTCCCGTGAATGTCAACATCGTCTAAATCCAAATTTATGGGAGGTTGTCATAAAGGAGAACCGAAAATGGTGTGATGCTGGATTTATATATCCCATTTCAGATTCCAAGTGGGTCAGCACTTTACATGTGGTCCCGAAGAAATCTGGGATTACTATCGTAAAGAATGATTGTGGTGAGGAGATTCCGACCTAAGTACCTACTTCATGGCGTGTCTGTGCATGTTATAGGCGTCTGAACTCAACTACCAAAGGATCACTTTCCGCTGCCCTTTATTGATCATATTATTGACGAACGCCTCAGATTACAGGCGTCTGAACTCAACTATCAAGATCATGACGGACGCCTCAGATTTCACAGTTGGAGATGTTTTAGGATAGAGAAGGGATGGGATACCATTTTCTATACACTATGCTAGCAAGACTTTGGATGAAGCACAACTGAATTATACAATTACAGAGAAGGATATGTTACCAGTTGTGTTTGGGCTAGATAAGTTCAGATCTTACCTCCTCGGTTCCCACTTTATTGTATACATGGATCACATTGTCAGACGATACTTACAAGCAAAGAATGATGTCAAACCACGCCTTATCAAATGGATCCTTCTTCTCCAGGAATTTGATTTAGAGATTCGAGATAAACCTGGAGTGAAAAATGTTGTGGCATATCACCTTTCTTGTATCATGGATGCAAAGACCTCTGAGCAGAACATGATCCCTATTTCCGAAACCTTTCCAGATGAAGTCATTTTGTCCGTGGACTCAATCCCATGATATGACGATATTGTGAACTATCTTATCTCCTAGAAAGTTCCACAATATTAGTCGAAGTACAAGGTAGGCAGATTTCTGTCAGAGATTCATTATTACCAATGGGAGGATCCGTACTTATTTTGCGAGGGTATGGATTGTATCTAGAGAAGGTGCACTCCTCAGGAGGAACACATCAGTGTACTTGAGCACTGTCACAAACTAGAATCTGGTGGGCATCATTCTGGGAAATGCACGACAACAAAGATTTTACAGAGTGGCCTATGGCAGCCCACGTTGTTTAAGGATGCTACAGAGTATGTTCGAGGTTGTACTGACTATCAAAAAATGGGAGGAACAGTTGGTTCTAGAGATACTATGTCCTTAAGATATATACATATTTCTGATGTTTTTGATGCTTGGGGCATAGCTTTCATGGGCCCATTTCCTATCAGTTAGGGATTTCAGTACATCTTGCTTGTCGTGGATTATGTTAGTCGATGGATGGAGGCTATCCCCAACCAAGCTGCTAATAGCCACATAGTGTGTTCCTTTCTCAAGGACCACATTATTGCATGGTTCGGGATTCCCAAAATTCTCAGATGGTGGAAGCCATTTCATTAATAGAGAAGTAAAGAAGCTTGTGAAGGAGTTCGCCATTGAGTATAGAGTTGCGTCTCCTTACCCCCCCCAGACTATTGGCTTGGCAGAAATTTCAAATAGGGAGATCAAGATGATATTGGAAAAACTTGTACGTCCAGATAGGAGGAACTAGTCCCAGATTCTTGATTTACTTCTATGGGCTTATCGGACGATGTACAAGTCTCCTTTGGGCATGTCTCCCTACTGATTGGTGTATGGAAAGCCTTGCCACCTTCCAGTGGAATTAATTCACAAACCTTTATGGTCACTCCGTGTATGCAATCTTGATTATGAGAAGGCAGGAAAGAACATGAAGTTGGATTTGAATAGATTACTGAAATTCCAAGACTCTGCATATGATAACTTACTCATGTATAAGGAGAAAGTCAAGCGTTAGCATGATGAACACATTTAAAGGAAGACTTTCTTTCTTGATAAGAAAGTTTGGTTATTTGATGCTAAGTTGAAGATATTTCCAGGAAAATTGAAAAGTAAATGGTGAGGACCGTTCATTGTAAGAGTCGTGCGTGACAATGAGAGTATTATCATATCTGGGTTGTCATCTGACGCACAGCCATCCGTTGTGAACGGATAGTTATTGAAGCCATATCTAGATCATGATGCATTCTTGTCCGTAGTTGATTCTGTATTTGTGGTATCAGACGATGACCTGTTGATTCCATCTTCTGCGTCTGATACATGAGCTGACTACCTCTTGTATATCCTTTCATTTCATTCTTTCTTCTTCTGTTTTATCATTCACCCCTTTTCCGTGTGTATATATGCTATACTTAGGATGTGCTTTACCATAAGTATTGGGGAGGTGAATGATTTGTGTTGTTCATATTCGTCACGTTCATCACTCCTATTGTTGCTTATACTTAGGGTACTCTGCCCTAAGTATAGGGGGAGTGATGTTGTTCATATCGCCTTTTTGGTGTTTTTATTTTTCTGATCTCTCGATTGTCCACCAACTTGTTGATATTCTATACTTAGGGCTATTCTACCCTAAGTATGGGGGGGGGGGGCAAGACCAGTCGTTGAGTCTGTTAATTCTTTTCCTCACTTTTTCCCTCTTGTACAGTCTTCTATACTTAGAATTACTTAATCCTAAGTATGAGGGAGATCACCGACTTCTATTCATTCTTTGAGTCATTGTTGTATTGTGTTCTTTTCATTTTTCTATACTTAACACGAGTTATGTCTTCCTTTGCAACTCTTTGATCACTATGAGGACATAATTCAAGCTAAGTATAGGGGGTGTCGTATATATTGAATATATACTTTAAACATAACTTATACTTTCAAAAATGTGATTATTTTTCAAATATGTATATAAATGCGTAAAATCCACATATGTGTATAAAGACTTTGGTCACCTTCCATCTTAAAAAACACAAAATACAAAAAAAAACAAAAACAAAAACAAAAACAAAAACAAAATATATACTTGCATATATTTTACTAACCCTTTTTCTCTTAGAAAAATAAAAAATCTCTCTAAAAATTACTTCGTATATATTTCTTGCATTTGCATGTATGTTTTTCAGGATAATATTGACATTTAAACTAATTCTGGAATAAAATTGAAGAATGGATCTTAGTTGGATCTTAATCCACTTAATTTCAGAGGAACTTTATAATAAATGGAATTGAGACTTTTCAGGTCCTAGCGACTTAATCCTTTGAGTCCATAAGACTATGTTCACATGTCATCTTGATTAGTCTAAGTAGAATATTTAACAACACACACATGATTCATTCATACCATGGATTAACTTGGACAAGCACTCTATACATAGCTCTACATGGAGGAGGTAGTGAGGAGGAAGAATCTTTGGCTTGGGGTAGCACACGGGTATGTAACAATTAATGGGAATATCCGTTTTCCTCTAGGGAGTGTAGTGCTTCTCAACCTGATCTAGTGGAATTGAGGTCTAAAGATAGGATGTTGTGGGGCTGCAATAATGCTTCAAAAGAGGGATAGTCTACTGGCTCAAGAGGAAAACTCCTTATGTACATGTTGCACCTTATATATATTATTCAAAAAAATTACAAAAGGACAGATCTCCAAACATGCCTGATTGAAAACTTAAATATCTGATGGAGTGTATACACAATTATAGAAAAAAAGAAGAACTTCAAAGTAAAATTTTTGTAAGCTTGCAACTGGATGACTTGGCTACATTGGTCGTGCATCTAAGGATAGGTAGCTACACTGATTACCACCCATTCTTTTCTCCATCTCCTCTTCTTGAGCTGGTTGTACTTGAACTTAGAAGGGAATATCCCCTCTCCTTGAGGAAAGAGTTGCTAGACCGGGGGACTAGAGTTACCTTGTTGAGAGAGGTTGTTTCTTTGATACTTTTGAGATGGGGAGCTATATTTCACTTACACCGTACAAGTAAAGATTCATAGTCATAAGAATTTGTGTATGTAGACTTGTTCTGACCTAACTGTTGAGGCAACCTAAATAGGAGTCTTACGGAACTTGAAGGCTGTTAGGTTTTAAATCCATTTCCCATTAAGGATCCGCCATACTAATAATACAAAGGTATGATAGAGCTCCATGCTATAACAACTTTATGAAGATAAATTTAATACTCAATATTGTCCTAGTTTCTTTATTTTTCCTTTCTTTTTCTTTTTTTTTTTCACTTATTCTTTCAAATAAGTGTTTGCTAAGGGACTGGCAAAGGTAAAGCATAGGGGGATGATGAATATGCATTTCATCATCTTTATTCATTTATTTTAGCTTAAAATCCCTAATAAAACACATGTATATATTGATAAACTCATATTTTTACTAACCTGCATATGTGTATAAATATTGTACATTTATTACTATTTTAACCTAAAATAAATAAATAAATAAATAAAAGAAAAAAAAACTAAAAGACTGTATATACGCAATAGATACATGCTGACCCAAACCCCGAGAGAAAGTCAAGATTTGACTTGATCGACCAGGAATAAAGTAGGCTGAGATAAGGCCTTTAATCAGAATATCCAAAAAAATATTATGTAAATACTTTTCTTTCTTTTTTTAAATTTATGTTGTATATATTTGTATAAAACATACACTATTTTATTTGTCCATAAATTGACCTCATGTGAAATAATTTTCTTAATGGAAGTTGTAAATAAAAATGTTTTCTCAATAATAAAAATAATTGCAAAATAAAATCATGTACAAAATAAAAATAACCATATTCGGAAAAAATCGTAAAACGATAATTGAAAGACCAATTCTGGCTCCATATGACTCGAATTGAATCAAACCCATTCCATCATATTTTAAATTAAATTATCTTGAAAATGGCTGTGGTTTCATAATTTTTGGAGTTACGGTTTGAAAGATGATTTTTGGGATGGTTTTTGCAATTTTACCATTTATTTATTGTATATATTTATCCATATTTATTTTTTACATAATGTAAGTGTAAATAATTGTAAATATTTTTTAATAATTATTTAGAATAAAAATAAAAAACTTATAAAACATAAAATAACATAATTTCCTTATTTAACTATGTATATAATGTACCATATGTATTATATTTATAACTAATTTCCTTAAATGACCACCACAAAAATTAAATGACTAACATTTATTATTTAATTTAATAAAAATGATGAAAATAATTTAATTTAATTAATTAATTATGTAAATAATATACCATATATAATTTAATTAATTCCTTAATCAACCCACCATTAAGGTGGCTCATTAAGTTATTAGTATTTATTATTATTTTGATTAATATAATTTCTAAAATTATTTTATTTATTAATTTGATTAATTTAATTTCACCATTAACATGTTTTCTTTTTTACTCTCCATTAATTCTTTTTTTAAATTCAAATTCTTTTTCTATTTATTTGGCTCCTCCTCCCTCATTCCAACTTGATCAATCCTTTGGTGAGAGGAGCGTAATCTCCAAGAGACGTCTTGTGGAAGAAAAGTGTCTAGACTCCGAACCATCCATTGATAGCGAGGCGATCTTCATTGAGGTCATCACGACACAATCTGCTCCCACGATGAGATCCACATCCATTTTTTACCTTTTAATTAGGTAACTTTAGGACTAATTTTAGTTTTGATTTTGTTGTCAATTTTCAATTTTAGATCATAGTTTTGCCATAGTTAATCATTGTTTGTCATCAACTTGATTTCAATACGATACCAATCACCATATCATTCTTGATCTCATCGCTTCACGTTCTACCTCATGCAACCACACACCTCCGACCACGCATGGTGGCCGGAGATTCGGATCCATTCGTCCACCTCGCCAGATACGTTTTCCCTCACATTTTCATTGTTTGATTTTGTGGACCGAGCCGTCGTGCTTGAGTCGATTTATTTTTGTATTTTATTTTATTGCAGCTACATGAATAAAAAAAGATTACAAAAAATATAGAACTTGATGTTGTTTGAAAGAAATGGGTGGCACTACCACTGCCGCCTGGAGCTCCTCCCCTCTCGTCGTTCAACACCAACACCGGGAGGAACCTCCTCCTCCATCTCCTAGAGCAGCGTGAACCACTCACCGTCGCCCTGCTTCGCAAGTCACCTGGAGCACCACCATAGTCGCTTCACGAGGGCGCATGTCGCCTTCGCCGACCACCAGAGCCATTACCTCCTTTCGTCTGGAGGGAGCCGCATAACCGTCGACTGTTAGAAGCACCTTCCATTCTACACCTAACCGTCGTTCGCCTTCTGGAGAAGCAATCCCTCGAAGCCCAGCCGTTTCCATGTGGAGCCCATTCACACCACCTTCTAAGCAGCACCACGCGACCACTGACTTCATGCCATCTTCGCCCTCGTTCGCTTATCCAACTCCGATCGACAGCCGTCGCCCTGCTTAATCTCCTCCTCCTCCTGCAGAAACCCTTCGCCTATCGCATCTCAGCCACATCCCTCTGCCCTCGAGGATCCCTCGCACAACTACTCCACCAATCCTTCATCCTGATCGCTCTTCTCCTCCACAGAGAGGAGCTCTGTGCGGAGCAACCCGTCCGCCCACACACCGAACACCTCCATTGCGAGATCACCTCTACCTTCCAGATCCCCTCGTCGTTTCTGGAGCAGAGCACCACCACCTCCCATCATCACCGCTCTCACCTTCCACCGCTTCAAGGATCCATTTCTTCCTGGAGCAGCAACTCCCTCTGCCGATCATCTAGCGTCGGTGCTCCCTAGGCCCCTTGTTTGGAAACGAAGAAGAGTGGGTGGCGCCCCCATTTGACTTGACGGAGAAGAAACAAAGAGATCCCCCCGCATCAACCCTAGTGGTGCATGTGCGAGGCTGATGCATGTGCTTTTTTATTTTTTTTGGGAAAATTGCAGATCGCCTCCTAGACAATTTCGAAATTGCATAAAGACCCCCGCCAGAGCTTCAACACGTGTTTTGCACACTATCACTAGGTAAATTGCGTTTTTACCTCGCATTTATTTCTTATTATTTTCTGATGCAAAAACATTAAATAAATGTCATTTCAGTCCATGTATTACAGACCTTGAGTTTCCTTCTTCTATCATTAAAATAAATGTTTTTCATGGTCAATAAATTCTAGAAATTTTTTATATTCCTATTTTGTTCCTCTTCATTGTATATTTTTCTCGTTGTATTTTTTAAATTTGCTATTATACAAATTCAAAAACATTACATTTTTCCCTATTTGTAATTAAAAAACATAAAAATTCAAATATACGTATAAAATTCTAAAAAATATAATAATTTTTTTATATTGAATTTTCTATGCAATTTTCACACATAATTATTGTTAAAACCCAAAGAAATTGCAAAGTATTAAAAACCTTAAAAAATCACAGAAAATTGTAAAAATTCCAAAAATCATGATTTCACTTTCTGTTTGTGGATAATGTGTGATATTTTTGGGGAAAATAAATCCAATAATTTTTGAGCTTATTTTTTATTTAAATTTGAAAATATTCATATCTGTTCACTGTTTGATTTTTCTCCTATTTTTATTCATTTTAAACATCTTAAATGTTCAGAAAATCATCCAAAAATCACCAAAAACAATAAAAATATATTAAAATAAAAAATATTTTATTTGATATTTGTGACCATTTTTACTATATTTAAAAAAATCCAAAAAAGTTGTATCTCTTTTGTATATATTTTTCTTTAAAATTTATATTCTTGAAAAATAAAAATTCATAAAAATTAAAAACTAATAAAAATAAAAAATAAAAAAACCATAAAAATTTAAAAAGATAAAACTCTTACAAAAACCAAAATAGTTAGCATTTGAATTTCCTCTCTCTTTTAATTCATTTTTAAATTATTAGAATAACCCTCGGGATTTGTAGCCTCCCTGAGTTCGATCATGTTGCTATATAGGTAAATTAAATAGAAAAATTCTCTTGCTACATTTTTTGTATTTACTTCAGCTGGAGAATCAAATAAAATTTTTTGTTGAGGGACTATTTGGGTCGCGACGACATCACATTTGTTGAATAATTTAAAACTCCAAAAGTCCCTTGTACAACAAAATGAAATATTATCAAATGACAGTTAATTGCAATGAAAAATTTACACTATCTTATGAGGTTCCTAGACATTTACTTCGACTTGAGAATCAAATAAATTTTTTGTTGAGGGATTATTGGGTTGCGATGACATCACATTTGTTTAATAATTCAAAAAATGCAAAAATCCCTTGTCCAATAAAATGAAATAATATCAAATTATATTAAATTGCAACGAAATAATATCAAAGAGTACGTCTTCTGAGGTCCCTTCAGTTCCTAGGCCTTCCTGAACTCATGACCTACTTCAGTCTAGACTCACTCACTTTGGGGATGGTCACACACTGTCTATGCCCTTTCTCGCTTTTATACTTCTCAAGGAAGACCTTCTCCTCAGTGAGGTTAAGTTTGATTCAACTGCATCATCTAATGTGAACCCATTTTCTGATGAAGGATTCCAAGAAGATTCATTTAAGATACCTCCGAACAAAATGATAATGAGGAGCAATGAAGGACCCATTACAGAGGATATTGTCTATATTAGCAGTGCCTGAGTAGCAGAATGCCCTTTTTTAGAGCTCAGATTGGACAATTGAGTGCAGGGGTTGATGCATTAATGGACGCAACCTACAACCCATGATAATTTAGAGTGTAGAATTATCTGAGTCATGGACAACTAGAGATAGAATATGAGTTAATGTTGTAGTTTCTAAACATGTTGACACACTTTAATGGGAATGCTCATGAAGAACCCTATGCATTCCTAAGAGACTTTGAGCTACTGTGTGATAACCTTAGGCATCCAAGGGTTAGCCAATGTTATATCAAGATCAAATCTCTTCCATTTGCCTTGGGGGATAAGGCAAACTGCTGGTTGAAGAACTTAGGTGTAGTGGTGACCATCTGCAACCAATTCAAGGACATGTTTCTAAAGAAGTTTTACCCTTTGAGTAGATCTAATCAGATGAGGATACACATCACCAGTTTCTCCCAACTTCCCAATGAGCCTTTATGTGACACATGGGAGAGATTCAAAGACATAATGCAGAAGTGTCCATGTCATGGTATGGAGAATTCCATTCTGGTCCAGTATCTCTTTAGTGGTCTCAACCCTGAGGTGCATGGTTTAGGGAGCAATGTGTGTGGAGGCATCTAAACATCACTAGGAGCGGATATTGTATGGAATACCATTCTAGAAGTTGGTTGAGACTAGCTGCTCACAGACCTCTAGCATGGCATATACAGAGTCCCCCCATCACACTCTTATCTAGAGGGGGAAAGAAGGCTATAGTCGATCTCTTTGAGGACTTGATTCCTAGCATGGGAATCAATGCCGACAAGTTGACCGTAGTCAAGAGGATCGGCAAGAGTATGAATGAGCTTGACAGTAATCTATCCAAGCTTCTGAAGCAGATGGGCGAGTTGTCTAAGAAGGTGTCTAAGATAAAGATACATGTCATGACTGCATATACCGCTCCCTTTTACCGAGTACACCATGTATAGGAGTAGCCGATGTTATGGACACCCTAACCATGGGTAGAGGATCACTCCTTTACCTAATCTTACTAGTAGTAGCCACCACCAATCGAGCTAGCTATGGAGGAGCCTCCTCAAGTGTGGGAGGTGAACGGTGTATGGTACGCCTAGGATCCTACCATAAAGGGAAGTACGAGGGATCGTTAGTCCTACGAGCATCCTCGACCTTCTATAACACTGCATTCACACTAACACCACTTCTTACACAACCTAGCCCCGATTCATAACATCCCTAGCAATATCAGAGGCATGAGCAACAACATGTACGTCAGCCAATGCACCAATCAGGCTAGCAGGACCTGCATTACCAACATCACTCACAACAACAACAAAAATAGTATCAAGGCCATCAGGGTAAGTCTTCTCATTATTCTTCATTCCATCAACATACCACTTCATTAGGACCTACAGATTTCCAATGTCATCTTCTCGAGGATTTTCGTTCCTATCGGAATTAAATTCAGGATATGCGGGTAGACATCAACCGCCTATCTCGATGGACAAACGAGCAGTCGATACCTTCAACATCCATTCCCGCTCAGGTTCAGGCTAACCCTAATAGAATGAACAACTGCAGCAGTAGTTTCGTCAGGTATACTTCTCAGACTCACTTAGATCTGAACATGGGATTCTTTCGTGTGAAGAAATTAATCATATGCCACTCAAGAGTGAAAGGACTGTGGTTGTACCTGACCAGGAAAGGGACATGGAGAGGATCGCCTATGAGGATCTACCTGAGGAGACTTCTGAGGATGAGAGGCATCATACTAAACAACCCCTTTAGTAGAGGACGAGGACACCTACTCTAAGGACAGAGAGGATGAGGAGAACACGAGTGCAACTACATCAAGGAGTCGTCTTTGAGTATATGGAAGACCTTGCGTCTCCAATTGAGGAGGATATACCTTCAGCATCTATTCCCCAACATGTAGTAGGCAACTTTCTTTTGATTCCAAGTTGCATTTAGAAGATTCACGTATAATGAATTCTGTTTAAATTAATGCAAAGAATGATGTTTCAGTTTATGATTCAGATTATTCATCTTCTATTTCGCTCGCTACAATCCCTTTCTCTGTGCTCTTACAGCTGGAAAGCACATCACTAAGAAGATGCATAAAGATGATCATGAAATGGCATGATTTTGTAAAGATAACATTATGGTTAAGGTGCCATTTGACGAGTATGTGGCTAGACATAATATATTTCAAAAGTACCTTACGGTGCGATGCACACCTACATGGTTAGCAGGAAGAATTCAAATAGCTATGTGAAGACTCACATCTTATTAGTAGCCACTAATTTTTGCCTCAAGAATCAGCAACTTCCAAGGAAAAGAGAGATATGAGTGCACATTATATGATGAGTCATATCGATGACATTGTGTTTGCACGCACTCTCTTAGACAATGGTTCTTCCATCAACCTTCTACCCTTTGCTCTGTATGAGAAATTGGAGTTAGGACCACTTCGTAAATCAAGAGCACTACTCCAATTCACGGACAAGTCAATTAAGAATGCTAAGGAAGAAGTGAAGAATGTCGTTATCTCAATTAAGGGACAAAACTACATGGCGGACTTTACAATCCTTGACATGCAGATCCCCAATATTTGGACATAGCCTCAAATAATTCTTGGATGGCCTTTTCTTAGGACCACTGGTGATTCATTTGATTATCAGACGGGAATGATAAAGTACCATTCTCCAGGTGGAGTAGTGGAACTTGAGACGAAGCAAATAAAGTGGAAGCGATCGGACTCTGAGTCTAGGATAGAGTACTCTTATTCAGATGCAAATTGTAGAGTGATAAGCACAGTTGGGTTATGGAGATAGAACCAAGTAAGATAGAGCGAAACCCTCTCATCTGGAGAGGATATTATGCATGATGCAGTTTTCTAGGTGTTGCCATACTTCTTGAGAGATGGAACCCCCATATTCCCTCAATAACTTAGAGATCCCTTCTGATCTGTCGATTACATTTCCTTCGGAATGATCAACGGATATCTATGATGAGTCAGATGTGTTTTTGTTCGAACTACCACATTTCTTTGGCAATCCGACTCCTTACACAATAGAGTCGGTGGTGAGTACATCACAGTTGGACCTACCTTCGTGTATCAAGGAATAAGATTCAGATGCGGTTTAGCCAGACTTGATTGATGATACAACACTGCCAAAGTTGAAGCCTCTACCTCCTCCACTGAAGTATGCCTTTCTTGTATGACCCAAAGATAGATTCCTTATCATAATTAGTTCTGGTCTGACCTTAGAACATGAGTCTAGGCTTTTAGATGTCTTAGAAAGGAACTACAAAGCTATAGTCTGGATAGTGTCAGATCTCGTGGGAATTAACCCCAATCTCTGCTCACACCACATATTTGTTGCGGATAATGTAAGACCTTCCCCTAAGTTTCAGAGGAGAATAAATCCTACTCTATTAGAAGTAGTGAAGAAAGAGATTGAAAACTGGTGTAAAGCATGATTCATATACCCCATCTCAGACTCCAAGTGGATGGCCCCACTTAATGTTGTCCCAAAGAAGTCATGAGTTCAGGTGGTAACCAATGAGGAGGGGTAGAGATCGTGACACGAGTACCCACATCATGGCACATCTATGTCAACTACAAGGACCTGAATGTTGTGACCAATAAAGATCACTTTCCCTTGCATTCCATTGATCATATTTTAGAGACACTAAAAGGAAAAGCGTTCTTCTGTTTTCTTGATTGGTACTCGGGATACAATCATGTAGACATCACCCTGAGAACCCGGAAAAGACTACATTCACATGTTCATTCGTCACGTGTTCAGGCACATACCATTCGGGCTTTGCAATGTCCCAAGAACATTTCAACGATGCATGATCACTGCATTTACCGAGATGATGGGAGATTTCCTTGAGGTCTTCATGGATGATCTCAATGCATGGTGACTCATTTGATGCATGTTTAGCATACTTGGATCGATTTCTTCAAAAGTATTAGGAGGTAAATCTGGTACTCTCCTGGGAGAAAAGTCAATTCATGGTTACATAGGGTATCATGTTGGGACACGTCATTTCCAAAAAAGGAATGGAGGTTGACCCTGCAAAGGTGGATGTGATCAAGAAACTTGATCCGCTGACCAACACAAAGTTAGTTAAACTGTTCTTAGGGTATGTTGGTTTTTATAGAAGATTCATTAAGTATTTTAAAAGATTGGCCCCCACTGACTGAGCTCCTAGGAAAAGACTTTGAGTTCATTGTAGATCACAAGTGTTTGGAGGCCTTTGAGCTCTTAAAAAAAGATTGACTCGCTGATCTTACAAGCTCTTGATTGGTCTTTCCTTTGAGATCGTGATCGATGCATCAAATTCTTCCATGGAAGTTGTGTTAGGACAGGGGCGAGAAGGGATGTTGTTTGCAATCCACTACATAAGTATAGTTTTTGACCCAGCATAGCAAAACTATATCGTGATCGAAAAGAAATTCTCACAGTAGTTTGGGCCCTCGAGAAATTTAGATCTTATGTTTTGGGCTCCACGGTGACAATCTTCACTAATCATACAACCATAAGGTACTTAATGGAAAATAAGGATGCGTGGGTGCGTCTTCTTAGGTGGATTTTGCTACTCTAGGAGTTTTATTTTGAAATAAAGGATAAATCTGGAGTGAAGAATGTTGTGGCTGATCACTTTCCTGACTTGAACTGAAGAACTCCCCTGACATTGAGCATATTAGAGAGACCTTCCCAAACGAGCCAATTTATGTTATTGACTCACTCCCATGGTATGACAACATGGTGAGCTATCTTGTCTCCAAGCATGTTCCCCATGGTTGTACTAGGAGCAATATTGACTGACTGAAGTTAGATTCGAGGATATACCACTAGGAGGATTCATTCCTTTTCTTTGAAGGGTCGGATTGTATCTGGAGAAAGTGTATTCCTCATAAGGAATACCAAAGTGTCCTCATGTATTGTCATTCTCTTGAAGTTGGAGGACACCATTTGGGGAAGAGGACCGCACACAAGGTACTCCAATGTGGATTGTACTGGCCGACCATGTTTAAAGATGACATTGATTTTGTACGATTGTGCTCAATCTGATAGAGGATGGGAGGGCCTGTTGGATACAGAGATGAGATACCCATGCAACCAATGATTTTCTGTGATGTTTTTGATATATGGGGCATAGATTTTATGGGTCTCTTCCCAACAGCCAAGGATACGAGTACATCTTGTTGGAGGTTGAGTACTTGTCTAGGTGGGTGGAGGCTATCCCAACCCGAGACGCAAACAACAAGACTGTCTGTGAATTTGTGTAGGACCATGTCTTTGATATGTTTGGGGTCCTAAAAGTCTTGATTTCTGATGGGGGTAGCCACTTTGTGAACCGATGTGTCAGATCATTAGCTAAGGACTATGTATTTGAGCACATAGTTACTAGTACTTACCACCCACAATCTAACGACTTATAAGGGGATTATAATAGAGAGGTGAAGATCATTCTTTAAAAGTTGGTTCATTCTAATTGGAAGAACTAGTCTCAGCTATTGGACCAAGTTATGTGGGCCTATAGGACATCCTACAAGACTCCACTTAGTACTTCATCTTTCATGATGATCTATGACAAGCCATGACATTTACTTATGGAGTTAATTCATAAATCAGAATGGGCAATCAAACAAGTGAATTGGAGTTGTCACCTAGGGAATCTTTGTCGTGACCTGAACTTGAACGAGCTCGTGGAAATTGAAACCATGCGTATAACAATAGTTTTATCTATAAGTACAAGGTTAGGAAGTGGCATGATCTGCACATTGGGTGCAAAAACTTTGTCCTGGGATAAAAGGTATAGTTGTTTAACATCAAGCTGAAGATTTTCCACGGGAAGCTTAAGTCTAAATGAGCAGGTCCCTACATAATTAAGGAAGTGCACAACAATGAAGTATATAGATAACTGATCTCACAGATGGTACACGTTTCTTCTTGGTCAATGGACAACTGTTTAAGCATTTCATCAACTCTAAAGAACAATTAGTCCAGGTTGAGGTGATTGACTTCATGTAGAGCGAGTACCATGCATATACTTCATATCAATCTTCATGAAGATGTAACATACAAATTCAACAGCTGAGAAAATTCACATATTCTTTCTTACTTACACTAACCACATACTTGATTTGTTCGTTCTTTTAGAGTTTAGGTTCCCTCTTCTGTAGATACTCGCTCCTTAGGATATTTAGCCTAAGTATATGGGGAACCCCGTCTCTTGTATGAAAATTCCTTCGGTGTCTTGAGTCATTCCCTCGACCCCTTCCCTTTGTCCATATAGTCTTCATACTAGGACTATTCTCAGCCTAAGTATAGGAGGGTCGAACCATTGTTAACCCTATTGTTCTCTTCTATCCTTTTGTGCCATGTTCCTTAATGCTTATGTCCTACACATACGCTAAAAAACCTAAGTATAGGGAGTCGTACCAGTTTCTCTCCTCGTACTTTTCCTTCTCTTTATGTTAGTATGAGCTATGCATTTCATTTCTCTTTGTGACATGAGTACACAGCACAAGCTAAGTATAGTGGTGTGTACATGCATATTGCATATATATTTTATACACAGCTCGTACTTTCACATGTTTTATATATTTTTACAGGCTATGGGTATGGGGATTCAAAATTGATTTGTAAAGTGTTTAGAAAATTTCTATCTCTTTGACATTGTTTGTTTTGTATATACTTATAAAAGTTCTTAAAAAACATAAAAAATATAACTAATAAGTTGGTTTTTAATCCCATATACATACACATCCACACAAGACTTGAAGAGTTCAGAACACTTAGTTAATGTGGTCCTTGGATTCAGAGTTAACCATCCTTAGTCATTAGGTTGTATGACTTAATTATTCACATTTCCCTAGTTTGAAAGATATATGTGCTATATTATATACTTAGTCTCTACCTTAAAGAATATGATCGACACCTCACATGTACGACTATAGTTATGATGAGATGAGTTGATGTTTCTCTTGAGGAACTAGGATGAGGGATTTGAGTTTGAGCCTGATTTTATGATGCTCGAGGCTGAGATAAAATAAATGAAGGCTTCAGGAAACCTGAGAGTCAGCAACCTTAGCCAGTATGAGAACAAGTTCTCATACTATCTCCTGATATATACCTAAGAGTCAGGGTATGATGAAACCTAATAAAATGTTGATCAGTGTGTACCAATCTTGGTAAAAGAAGTGGATCTAACCAAATGAAAAGAAAGAAAAGAAAGAAAAATGTCAGAAAAGATCTTAGACTACAAAGCAATATACAAAGAGCTTCCACCAAAGGCAAGATCTCCCAAACTTTTCAAATTGTCCACTTGGACCAAAATCTTAGGCTTTTATAAGTGGGGCTAGCACCAAAAAAGGTTTCGCATCGTATAATGATACAAGTGTGGGTGTAGAAGATATTATAGTTACGCAAAAAAGATAAACCCCGATGTACTCCCAGAAAAAAAAGACGTAGACGACTCAACACTCTCTTGACGGATGCATTGATCAACACCAAAAATATACATATGTTATCTTAATAAGGCACTTGAGAGGATCCTTGTTCTAATGAGAGGAAGAGAAGAAAAGCCACAATTCCATTCCCTCCATAAATTGTCCTTCCATCTATCCTTTTAAGAGTGATAATGAAAGAGACAGTGGATTGAATGCAAGAATAAATTTATTCCCTAGTGTTGAGGAGTGGGTCTTTAGGAGAGCCTATTAGACTAGAACCTTGGGTGATATTTCAACTCTACACATGTAAATGCAATCAACACTAAATGTCATATATCTTACTATATATGTAAACATAGAGAGTCTGATAATTAGGGAAGTTGAATTCCTTTTGACTAAGATTAGGTTAAGTTTAGAATTTCAGGGTCACTAAAACTGAGAGTTCTGAATGAATCAAGTCTTGTACATTCACATGCACAGTTATGTATTTAACCAATTTATTCTTCATTTGAACTAGGACTAGCAAAATTTAACTACAAGGGGCGATGAATATGTGATTTGTCATCCTAATGTCTTAATTTTATCTTGAATCCCTGAATAAAATTTCAAATAGATACCCATAAATTCAATAAATTAACAAAATACAACTCTCAATAAAAATGGACTAAGAATGTTTATTTATTTTGTAAATAAGTCCATGAAATAATAAAAAATAAAAATCATAAAAATAAAGAGCTAGAAATGTGTATACTTAACAGTTAAAAGCTCAATCTTCCTTGATTTTTAATAAATCCATACTAACTTCTTTTAACTTAATTCTTCTAACTTGTACATAAAAAGGTTATAAAAAATAAAAAAAAATACAAAAATACAAAACAATTTTCATCATGAATAAATACTTTTAGATCTTGAACTGAATCACCCCATATGAACTCCAAATTCACCAAACTCACTTTCAAAGATCAAATTATAAAATGATCTAATCGATGACTGCTATTTCATTAAAATCAAAGTTTGTTTGCAAAATGTTAGCTTGGGACCTATTTATAACTTGTGAATAATCGCTAACTTTGACCTATAATTTTATGTATATAATTTTTAAATTTGTTTATTTTTCATTTATCTTCTTTATTTTTATGCTTTAACAAAATAAACTAAAAACAAAATAAAAAATATAAAAACCAAAGAACATGTTATCTTGTGATTCTGTATATATTGTACATACTTTTTCTTTCTTGGTTTTTATCCTACATTTTCTTATTTACTAAAAATTTAAAAAAATAGATTTGTTTATAACTATATGTTTAGTATTTTATATTATTTTCTGTTATAAATAGTTTTTTACTAAAAATACAAAATAATAATATAAAACATTCAAAAAATAATATTTAAAATGCTTTCAAAATATTTTGTATTGTAAATATGTTTTATTTTGGTCTCAAGTCTGAACGGACGTTGTAGGTCTCATTGATATCTACAACTTTTCTTTTTGACCACTTTTGATTTTGAGTTTCTCTTTTATTTGTTTCTTATTTTCTAATTTGTTTTATTATCTTGGACAAGTCAATGCCATTTGGCATGTTTTCATTGGATCACCTTCACTCACTCAAGCCTCCCGACCCCTTCAAATCTTCAGCCAATCATGTTATTTCGAGTGTTGACTGTCGGTCAACAAACCCAACCATCTCTCTCAAACGATTTGTAAAGAGAGAACCCATCTCTCTCTTGTTCATAACCACCCCATCCGTCGAATATCCCTCCCACGACACCCATCCAATCGTCAGTCATCAGCCCTTCATGTCACCCACGATCAGGAGCATGTCTCCCCACTCCCGTTGAATAAAAAAAACCATGTGAATCCATGCATTCCAGTTCATCCGCCATTTCGTGCAAGGTAGAGGAGAGAGCTCCCCACAAGCTCCAGGTGACAGTAGGGAGTAGGATGTTGAGTGACGACCTCATCTATCGCTGGTGTGATCCGGAGGTGTACCCAACCTTCATCGTGACACCTTTGAATGTTGCTCAAGCTCGACCCCGACTGCGGTCTTAAGCGTCGACTTGAGGCATGTATCAAGCCTCAATCCAAGGGAACTCTCCTCCATTACAGTACATGCATACTTCTCTACAAGATCCCTCTCTCATCCCATTTCTTCTTACTCATTATTCTTTATCTTCTTCTTTATCATACTTACTCTCCTCATTCGACCTTCATCCATGCATCAAATTGCAAAAGTTTTTACATTTTCATGGATAAACCATATAAGACAAATCTAATGGTGATTTTTATTTATTTTTGGGGTGAGATTTCATCAACCAATTAATCAAACATTAATGGTGTTAAAGAAATGCAAAGAAATTCCAATAGGGGATTCCTTCATCCACTCTTCTTTTCTCTCTCCTCTCTCTCCTCTTATTCTTCCTCTCTTCTTCTTCACTCCTCCTCCATTGCACTCTACACGCATCGTTACCGCTGACCCTTGCATTGTCATATGCGAGCCAATGAACTCCTCCAAACTCTTCAATGCACAACATCAGCAGGAGCATTGTCCAGTTTCTCTTGCTCAGTCATGTGTCTACGAGCAAGAGAACCATTTGAGATAAGAGAACCCGTGCCTCCTTGCAAGCCTACCGTCCACTGAAGCTCCACCATCCAAATACAAGATTATTAGGTCCATAACCCCACTTTATTCCCCATGAGTGGCCCTCACACGTAGACTCATCTCCTCCTCCCTATAATGACCGCCGAGAGAAGTAGTTGTGAGTAACCTCCACAACCACCACGCAGGCAGCAGCTACAGGTGATGTCGAGAAGTACCAACACATTCTCAGATTCTCAAGCTCCAAGCATTGGGTCTTCATCGGCATCTGCATCTCACAAGCTCCACTCCTCCTTTACCACGTAAGGAGGAGGAATACACTCTCACTGTCGGACATTCGTGCGTGACATCCACCTTAGAGGTCTGAGCTCTTGAGGTCAGCATCTGTGGTGTCACCATGCCTTCTAGCACAGTCATCCATAGTCCCTCACTAATGTTAGGATACAACCCGATACCAACTCTGCTCTGATACCAGTTGATGGGAACATGATCCACCGGTATCGTCTCCTCTTGGATACTGGATTTTGGGGATACGAACCTCCTCGGATACTGAAGCGGATGCACAATAGACCACCACTATAGAAGCACATGAAATAAAGAACAACTAGGTATAACAATGGTCGCTCACCTCTCGCGACCACGAAGAAGAAAGATCACTAAAAGAAGAACGAGTACAACTCTCTCTATTCCCTCGCTCTCTTCTTCTCTTCTCTCCTTCTCCCCCTTTTTCTCTTTAAGGGTTACATTGTTCTTGTTGGTGGTGTGGAGGTAATGCCTCCCACCCTCTCTATATATATCCCAAATACAACCCCATAGTCCTATTCCTAATAGGACTATAAATATAATACAACTCAACTACTATAATAATTAGGAGTCCAATCCTATTAGGATTCTCAATCCTAATATGACTCTAATCCTAACAATCTCCCCCTTGAGTTGAATTCCATCACAATCTCTTCATCGTCTTGGGTCTGCATTGGGCCATCCTCGTCATCTGCAAGTCTCGTTAGCAGGAACTCACCGCCTTTGGGTGACACACCCATCACCGGGTGCCCTCAACATACGACTTTGCACGATCTCCTACCAGCCATCACTAGCAGAATTCTTCGACGTCTCTGGTCAATTTCTCCAAAGACCACCATATCACGGCTTCTGAGGATTGTGCATATGTTGTGTCGCGTCGTCTCATCAACATCAACCTTCGTTCTGATCCGTTGCATCGTGTCCCTTCAACAATGCTGAACCTGGATTTAATACCACTTGTTAGGATACAACCCAGTACCAACTCTGCTCTGATACTAGTTAACGGGAATACAACCCATCGGTATTGTATCCTCTCGGATACCGGATGTTGGGGATACGGACCTCCTCGGATACTGAAGCAGGTGCACAATCGACCACCACTACAGAAGCACATGAAACAAAGAACAACTAGGTATAAAGGTGGCTGGTCACCTCTCGCGACCACCGGAGAAAAAAGATCATTAAAAGAAGAACGAGTACAACTCTCTCCATTCCCTCGCTCTCTTCCTCTCTTCTCTCCCTCTCCCCTTTTTCTTTTTAGGGGTTACATTGTTCTTGTTGGTGGTGTGGAGGCAATGCCTCCCACGTTCTCTATATATATAGCCCAAATACAACCTCATAGTCCTGTTCCTATTTGGACTATAGATAGAATACAACTCAACTACTATTATAATTAGGAGTCCAATCCCATTAGGATTCTTAATCCTAATATGACTCTAATCCTAACATCTAAGACATACACTATGATCAAAGGGGAAGGAGATGAACAAAGAGGAAGGCTCGTTCCTCCCTGTTTTCTTTTGAAAAATTGCACACAGACCTCTGCACTTTAGTTAATTACATAAGTAGCTTGAGGCAATTTTTGTTAATTATAACTTTATTTCACTTTGTAATAAGAACCTTGTGTTTGAGACTTAATTTGGACATCAAATCTTCATCAACTTGCGATACTAAAAATACCACATTGATCAAAATGCTAGTCTCTAGAGAGTGAGCTTTGAGATGCTTTGATGATTTATTGAAAATCTTTGAGTATAACTCACTAATATTTTGTCCAATTCTCTTCTAAAATTCCTATTAAATCAAAACTTCTTTAAATATTTTGGTAAATTTGTTAATAAGGTGCCTTAATGTGCATATTGTTTTTTCAAGTTCCATTACAATTGGATATGTTTTATGCCTTAAATAATGGGTGAGTGATATTTTAAATTGATTTTTATTTAATTCCATACAAATTTTTTGTCAAAATTTTAAATCTCCTATATTGCATATTAAGTTACCTATTTGAGGTAATTTTAGTTTGACCAGAATAGATGTTTTGGATTCAATAGAAATTAATTACTAACACTCACTTCATTTTAGAAGAAAATTCACAAAATAATCAAATATTGTCAAAAAAATTCCAAAAAAATTGTATTAGTTGCATCTCACCATATTTGAACTTTTGTATAGATTTCATAGTTTTTGAATGTTTTTTGTTCCTGTAATTACATAAAAATCCTAAAAAGGTTCATTTTTCATACCTGCATCATAAACCCAAAAATTTCATAAGAATATGCTTTAGACTTGTTATTGCATATAGTTTTTAGGAAAAGTTTTACTTGGCCCTTTTGGACTGTATTCGAAGCGAGATTAAATTGGCTAAGTTAATAGCTTTATCTTGAACTCTAGTTCATTTGCATATTGCATTTGCATTATATATTGCATATAAAAATACCCAAAAAATCCTCTCTTGAAAATTGTGCATTAAGTTTGATAAATTGAATCTAAGTTGGTATTTTTGCCTTCTTGAGTCAACCCAGGAGCTTGCCTAGGTTAAATAAACATAAAACCGCACCATATATGATTGATTGATATTTTTCTTGTGGTTTGTTTTTGATTGATCCTAGTTTGCTCGATTACAACATATCGACATATTTAACTTAGGGTAATTTGGTCTCGTCAAGAGTACATCATGTTTAGGAGTAGCCGATGTTGAGGCCACCCTAGCCTTGGGTAGAGGACCGCTCCTTTGCCCAACCTAGCTAGCAACAACCATTAGCAGGGATCGTCTTGGTGGAGCTCCCTCATGTGCAGTAGGTTAATGGTGTTTGGTATATTCATGATCCTACCAGCAAACATGTAGGAATGGGAGGAGTGTCAGTCTCTCCTATTTCCCCCAACTTTCCACAACACCGACTTCATCCCTACACCCCTTCCTACACAGCCAAGCCCTAGAGCGTGCCACTCCCAACAACCAAGGCATTAATACGTGTGTTAGCAGCAATAACAACGGGCCAATAGAGCCCATCTTTTTAGTATTCTCCACAACAACAATAGCAGGGCCATTAGGGCCAATTTTCATGGTTTTCTTCTTCATCACAATAGCATTCTTCTTCGTCAGGACCCATTGATTTTAAACGACAAATTCTCAAGGAGCTTATTACTTATAGGAATGAAATACATGTTATGCAGGTTGACATCAATCGCTTATCCCATTGGTAGGATGAGCAGACTACACCATCTACATCCACTCCCACCCAGGTTCAGGCCAACCCATGAGATTCTTTCTTATGTCACTCAGGAGCAAAAGAACAAGAGTCGTACCTAATTGGATGAAGGACATGGAGAGGGGCATCCTTGAGGTTCTACCTGAGGAGACTTCTAGAGATAAGGAAGATATGCATTAAATACAACAGTCCCTTCATCAGAGAGAGGAGATCATCTCAGAGTAGAGAGAGGATAAGGATAACAAGAGCTTAACCAGATGGAGATGCAACTTTAGAGTCTATGGAGTACCTTGCAACTTTGGTTGAGGAGGATGTACCGGTAGTATACATTCCCCAACATGTAGTATACACTAGAATTTTTATGTCAAGTTGTGTGTAAAAGATTCATGTACGAAGAACAATATTTCATTGAATAAAAAGAAATATGTTTCAATTTAGGAGTCCGATTCTTCATCATCTTCTTCTATTACTCCAATCCCTTTCCCCGTGCTCTAACGGTAGGAAATCACATCATTAAGAAGATTCAAAAAGATGGCCCGAAAGGGTATAATTTTATAAAGAGAATATCATAGTTAAGATGCCATTTGATCAGTATGTGACCAGTGAAAAACCCTAATTTCACCCTTTTAATCTAACCAGATTAACGATTAAATTTTATGTGTTCGTTGTACTCGGGTGAAATCGGATTTATCAAAACTACTTTAACCAATTTCTCAATTAAGTTCGAGCGGCAATTTTTATTTTACTTGGGCAAGCCCAAGGTCGAACTTAGGGAGGGAACTTTCTCCTTAGATTAATTTAAAGTCGTTCTAGATGCTAGGTTTTCAGGATAATATTTTTTTATGTTAAAATTGTAATGCAATCTTGGACACGAGGGTAAAATATAAATTATGATTAGATTAAGTCCGAAAATTCAAACATGTCTACAATGTCAATTATGATGAAATAAAACTATCCTATTTTTTTGGAATTTTTCGACTCTAAATGAATTACTTATGAATTAACTATGAATACAGGGTGATTTTCACAAAATAAATTTAATAAATACCAAATTAAATTATTTTTAGAAACTAAAATTATCCTAGATGACTCTATGTGAAATGAATCCAGTAAAATTAATAGATCCCAAAAACAACTAATTTTTGACTTATTAGAAATCGATTAGACGACACCACTTAATTTATTTAGACCTCAATTTACGTACAAATGATGTGATTTTTGGGCATAAGATAAAACTATCAAATTCTACCTATTGTGATTTTTTCGCAATTTTTGGAGCATCAATCAATTTAATAATCAATTAAAGGCAAACAGTAGGCAAAATATGCTATTTTCCACTAAAATAATTACATTAAATAACTTGAAGCTCATAAAAATATAACAAGCATTCACAATGATAAAGCCTAAGATATTCTATAATATGCAATTTTTGGAATGAAAAAGTGATGCTAAATGGATGTTTAAATAAATATGCAAACATAGGGGTATGGGCGCAATACAGAAAATAAAATTGATTAAAAATAAAAACATGCCAACTGGACTAAAATGAAATTACCTATCCCCATGAGGGTATTTATGCAACTTCTCCGATCATCACGTGTGCCGTACGTGCTTTCCAGCGTGTAGGGACTTAGTCGTAAGCAATTGATTTTACGAGGGTTTATATGCAAATTTCCCACCGCCCACGTGCACTTCACGTGAAGGCATGAGAGGTTGGACCTTTGTGTGATATGCCAAATATAGGGGGAGGCGAATGCAAATTACCCATAGCACGAGCTCCTCACATGCAAGGCCAATTCGGTGGCTGCTTCAGGCCCAACCTCCATGTGGTAGCCTCCAGAGCTTCAGTCGAACCCGAAGATAAGGTCAGGAGGAGAGCATGCAGTCTGATGGATTTTGAACCGCTCGATGAGAATCAAGCGGTTCTTGTACGTCGGAGTTGCTAGCGATGGAGAATCAGCGATGGGCGGAGATCGGCGTCGCTTAGACGGCTGACACATGACCAAGGGTCGTCCGGGCGGAGTCGGCATTCGGCAAAGCGGCTTAGCTGTTGAAGGCGTGACCGCGCAAGGCTGGTGGAAGGCATCAGGAAGAGAGCACGCGAGGGTGCGGTGACTTGAGTTCTGGTAGAGTTGTTGGAGTGGATGGCTGGCCGCAACCGTATGTAGCTTCTCTATGTCTGTGGGCGGAGAGGGAGGTGATGAATACCCATTCATCACTCTTTATTCTTATATTTTAGCTACAAAAACCTATGCAAATGCATGTAGATATGTGTAAATAGGATTCTTTAGCAAAAGCATGCATGTTTGTAAAAATAAATAATTAGCATGTTTTTGTGCAAAAATAGAAGAATAAAGAAGAAAAAGAAAAAGAGGGAAATATTTAGAATAAATATTGAGCAACCTAACCCAAGGGAGGGCTCAGCATGGGCCTGACCGCATAAAAGCCACAAGTAGAGGGAGATAGGGGCTCATATGTAAATATTTATGTAAATAAATAAAATAATATTTTCCTCACCCAAAAATATGTTGTATATATTTTGGATATATTTAGAAGCTATTAAAAACAAAATAAAAATTCAAAAATTAAAAAGACCAAAAAGAACCCTTCACCTTGTACATAAACCATCATCCTTATCTATTTTACCTTGTAAATAAATTTATTTATTTCTAAAACTTTTTGTAAATATTCTATATATTGTACATAAAATAAATAAAAAGAATTAAAACAAAAATCAAATAAAAATTACAAAATTAAAATACAAAAATATAGTGTATATATACCTATGTATAGCTAATATGTAAATACCTTATTTTCCTTTCCAAAAATTAATTAAAAATCACAAAAAAATAGAAAAAATTAAAACAAACATTTTTCATGTTTTAAGTTTTTGAAAATTCGGCCATTTAAGGCCCCAAAAAAATCAAATAAAATGTCAAGCCTTGGCGGGCTCTGATTGGTCCACGGGGGATTGTTGACCCCCGGTCAACACCTCCCCCAGGACCACCAGAGCCCGGGTCTGTTCACCCGACCCGCCTTCTCGGACTTTTCTCTTGATGACCTGATTTCCATCCACCCCAAATCCGGGTCCGCAATGACCATGGCACATCCGAGAAGCTCGCCGGAGTTTTATCCTCGAGATCCGCGCTTCAACTCGCCCTACCCGCCACCTCCTTCTCGGACCTGCACGCATATATATTCCGAGCTCCGCCGCACTCTCACGCCATCTTTGGCTCGCCATTCTCTTTCCTGTGAGCTCCACTGTGTCCACCGAGGTGACAGCTCGCGCCGGCCTGTGTTGCAGCGAGGAGGAGGTGACTGACCATCGATCCGGCCGCGTTTAGCAGCCGTGCTCCGACGACCACCCGGAGCTCGAGCCTCGGGAGTTGACGGCCCTTGAGGCGAGGACCAGGAGCCAGCTGAGCTCCACCACAGTCTACCGCACCACCCAGGTATCCATTTCGCCTAGCCATTTAGTTTAATTTTCGATTTCGCCCAAATCCATCCTCCGACGTGTTCCCCTGATTCCGGCTATCTCGTGCATTATTTCGATCATCGGAACCCCCACACACCTTCGCCGTTCCTCCACGCACGTTCTACGCCCACTCGTTCAACCCAGCTCGCCCCGGAGCTGGGAGTCGAGCTCCACCATCTTCCGCTCGCCGGAGCTCCTTCGCCCCACCGCACAGACCACCTTCACCCCGCTTCTTTGGGTCGAGGCACTTTGCCCTCGACCCGCGAAGCCTTTGGCGTGTTTTGCAAGTCGAGAGGAGGGCATCTGAGCCTCCTCACGTTCAGGCCAGGAGCTTCGCGCCGCCAGCCTCGCCGGAGCCCCTCCTGGGCTCGGCTTGGCCATCGGCCAACACCATCAGCTGCAGGCCTCCACCAGTAACCCGTTCCGATATCCAGCAGCAGCTGAGGAGGAGTGTAGCGCGCACAGGAGGCCGGCGAAGTTCGCCGGCGTCGAGTTCTTTCACCATCCTCCAGAGCCGTCCGATGAAGCCTCAGCTCCAGTTCTAGTATCAGGTTTTAGCTACTGTTTAGGTTTAAAAATACCAAAAAAATATAAAAACCCCACTAAAAATTCTAAAAAAATTAGGTTTTGTTGTTTGCTTGTTGTTTGATTTTCCAGCCGAGTTTGGTTATTTTTCATCACTTAAAAACCTTAAAAATTGAAAAACCCCTAAAAACCCATAAAAATTATAAAAATTAAATTAAAAATCCAAAAACAATAATTAAGGTGCCTAAATTTTCCTTATTCTATCTAGTTTACAGGAAAATTACCTCCAGGGCTTTTTAAGATCCTTAAATATTTTATTTTTGGGTCTTAAGCCTTGCTGGACAGTATCCTTCATTTTTAGCACTGTTTGATTTTTAGAAAATAATTTACCCATTAGAAAAATTTCAAAAATTCACCAAAAACAGTAAAAAACTTAAAAAACATAAAAACAATTTTTCCTTAATTTTTGCATTATTTCTAGTGTGTTTAATAAATTGTGCAAGTGTGCTTGATTTTACTTTCTTTTATTTTCTTAATCTTTAAAAAAATCCAAAAAAAATATAAAAATCCATAAAACCACTAAAAATCACTTTTCTTTTATTTTATTTTATTTTATTTTCACTACTTCGTAGGCTTCTAGCCAATCCGTGCTCCTTGTGTTCGACCCTGGGAGCTATACCAGGTTAATATCATAGCGAGACCGCTTTCGCATTTTTGATTGATTTTATTTCTCGTAGTGGTCTATTTTTCTTGATACACGCATTCGAGTGACTGAGGTCGCAACGACCTCATTTCATACCTTTACCTCAGTTGTTCGGGATTTTGCGTTATCAGAATGGCGCCGTTGCCGGGGAGCACGGCTTAGTAGTGTTTTTATTTTCGTTTTTTGTTTTCGCGGTTTTTCGCGGCTCTTCGGAGCTCGCGGCTTTTCGCGGCTTTTGTATTTACTTTCTTTTTGTTTTATTTTGTTTTATTTTGATTTTCTTTTCTTTTTATTTTTGTTTTATTTGTGTGGTTATTTTATTTTCATTTTTGCACATATACCCTTGTTTTTATTTTCATTTATCATTTGATTATTTTATTGGTCTGACCACCCTTTTCTCTGTTTCTTGCAAGGGCCCGAGGACCGCGGAGGCGACTTTCGAGGAGCCGGTGCAGCCGCGGCACTTGGAGGCAGCTTTTCTCTCGACGAAGCCGCAGGAGAGAGCGAGAGGAGAGAGTTGAGTGGTGTGAGGCATTAGGGTAGTTTTTATTTTATTCATTCATTATTTGTAATAATACAGGACATTCAGACACTCTTAGACTTAGACCGTAGCGGGTCTGTTTCGCCGAGCACCGGCGTGCTCGGGGGACCCATTAGGACCTGCGGCTTTTTCACGGCTTTTATCGCGGTTTTCTTTTTCCTTTATTACTGTCATTTTCCGGATTTTTCGCGGTTTTATTCGAGCCCCTAGACTTAGGATTTTTGTTGATTGTGACGTAGATCATTAAGGCCCAACACTTAATAGAATATCTGTTCCTATAGAACGTAATTGGACCTTATTAAAATTTACTGAAAAAGTTAGTTTAATTGGATTTGAGACCACGTGCCGTTAGGAGTCACATACAGCGCTGGCAGGACCCGTTGTGGCGGGCACCGAGTGACTCCCGAGATCGGACTCCGGACTCGATTCGGTTGACTAACTACTGTTCTTCACGATCAATAGAAATTGCCTGTTTAGGACTCGGTTTTTACCGTGCATCATTTAGCTTAGTTTATTTTCTGCCTTTTATTTTATGCGCGGATCATTTTGCATGTAGAGTGCTGGCGGCAGGTACGCATTCCTTACTCAGCATGCATCATTGATTTTCTCGTGCATCGGCTTTTTCGACTTCTCCCCCCGTTTTTGGACTTAATAACCAGGAGAAACCGAAAAATTCGTTAGGCGATTTTGTTTGCTTGAAAAATACCTAAAAAGAGAAACCATAAAATTGGGACTGTTTAAAATTATCGACCTTAAAACTCGCTCACCCTAAAAATTTGTCTTGGGGAGAGCAACCCCCTCATTGATTGGTTTGCTTGTGCGAGAGAGTGACCCGCACCTTAGGATAGAGCCACGCCTGAACTTCCGTTAGACTACTAGTCTTAGAGTTAGTCATTCTCCAGTGAGGATCTCTCCGGTACCCGGTAAAGCGGGCCGTGACATCCTTAACAGAGCGGGTTGATCGGGTAGCCGGTAAACGGTCCGCAACCTGTACTGGCTGGGAAAGATCTAGCTTTGGGATTGGGCCAGTCTCTTGGGAGCATCGGGTTCCCAACAGGTCACGTAATCGCTCTGCTATCTTGATTGTTCACCAAAATAAAATAGACAAGATAATTTGACCGATCTCTCACGGTCTTCAGCTCGTGTTGTGTTGGTGAACCGGGGGTTTGTTTTCTGATCGTAATTTTTCCAGATCCCATCCGCCTTACTCGCTAGATCAAGATGATGGGTAGACGATCTCTTAGGCGGCCTCTGGCCGCACCGCTTTCGGGCGCGTCTACCACATCATCTAGGTTGGCTCGCGAGAGCTCAGACCCGCTCTCCGAGCCCGAGTATGATTCCACCCTGTTCCCCCTCGACCCCCTTTCTGACTTACCTGAGAGACCTGAGCCCGAGGAGAGACTTGTTCATTTGACAGCACCTGAGTTGGGCTCCTTCGATTTTGCAGACGTCGCGATGGCCGGCAGTTCTGACGATCACTCCCGCAGACCCGAGCACTTTGTATTGGACCAGGGAGCGATCAACTCTACCCTGATCGCACAGTTAGAGACAGTCCAGCAGCAGCTCCGCGATCAGGGAGCTTTTATGATAGAGATGAGGCGCGAGATGGAGAGGCTCAGAGCAGAGAGAGATGCACAGAGCGAGCCCGAGGATCCCGATGAGGCACAGGCACGAGCCGCAGCAGCAGCAGCAGCCGCGGCCGCCGCCGCAGCGGCAGCAGCCGCAGGAGGAGTAGGACCACCGAGACCGATGAGGGATTTACATAATCCCGGCTCTACACTGATGCACCACTGGGTGGTGGTTCCGGCTATCGTGGGGGACTTCAAGTTCCCCCCGAACACCTTGCAGATGCTTCCGCGGTTTCACGGACTAGCTACAGAGGAGCCCCATCTCCACCTACAGGAGTTCTTGATGATTTGCAGTACTGTCCACGACAGGCACGTGGACCAGGATACCATACGGATGATGGCTTTCCCCTTCTCCCTAGCAGACAGAGCAGCCACCTGGCTGAAGCATTTGGGGAGATTCGTCTACACCTGGGAGCAGCTCCGCACCGAGTACTTGAACAAGTACTATCCACTCGGGCGGACCAACGCGGCGAGGGCCCTGATCAGCAACTTCTCCATGTTTCCCAACGAGCAGTTCCACGAGGCTTGGGAGAGGTTCAGAGAGCTCCTAGACAGATGCCCACACCATGATATCACGAAGCCGAACCTAGTTCAGAGCTTCTTCAGTGGGTTGTCACCATAGCTACAGGGCCTGGTGAACGCTTCTTGTGGCGGGTCCTACTTCGCCAAGGACCATGACCAGGTCTGGGCGATTTTTGAGGAGGTGGCGGAGAACTACATGGTTATGTCCCAGACCCGCCTCTACACACAGAAGACCCAGCCACTTCAGCCAGGACCCGTGCAGTACCAGAGGATCGCACGGGTAGAGGCAGGTCCAGCCAGTTCGTCCGCAGCCACAGCAGCAACACAGTTAGAGTCGTCAGCTGCGGACATGGGCATCATCAGCGAGAAGCTGGACCGCATGGAGCTGATAGAGAAGAAGCAGTGCCAGAGCATAGCACAGATGGATCAGATGGCACAGGTCTTGAGCGACTTGAAGACACAGATCATGTGTCTCCAGGAGGCACAGACGGCTTCTCAGCCCCGTCTTCAGTCGCGAGGCGACTCCGGCGGCAGCAACAGCTCGTCCCAGCGCTCCAGCGCTTCAGCGCAGCCTAGACAGGTTCACCTTGTACAGGCGGAGCCGTACCAGCAGCCGCAGCCTACCTACCAGTCCCCGCCATCTCCAGAGATGCAGATGGTGGTCTACCAGCCGGACCAGCCGTTGGCAGTATTACCCCCAGCCCCCTTGGATGCAGAGCCGTTGATGGATGTCAACGGGATTTGGTACGACCGTCCCCAGCCTGGGATCCGACGAGACCATCCCGGATTCAGGTGGGGGAGTGGTGGTGCCCAGCCCCAGCAGCAGCCGTCAGCACAGGAAGGGCAGTACTCCCAGCCGAGAGACCATCACCAGCCGCAGCAGCAGCCCCCAGTCTACCAGCAGCAGTCTTCCTATGGTCCTCGTCCCTATCAGCAGCAGGGACAGTATGGGAGGCGTGAGCAGCAGGCTCACCCGGGATACCAGCACCAGCAGCACCCTCCGTCCTACCCCTCTCACCCACAGCAGTACCAGCAACCTCACCCACAGAGAGGCTACCCGTCGGGCTCCCACGAGAGCCCTGCCTTGGATGACATCGCCCGCCTCCTCACGGACCAGCAGGCGACCTTCAGACGGGAGATGGATGAGTTCCGCCATGAGATGCGGGACTTGGTGAGAGGGAAGGCCGCCATACCTGCACAGATAGAGCCCAATCCGAACAACCTGAAGCGGAAGTCTGAGCAGGTAGTACATACTGAGTTAGCCACTCCTAGCAATCCATTTGATGATACTTCTTCAGATCTGTTTGATGTTGATTTTGCTACGCTTAGGAGCGGTAGGATCCCAGCCGGCGGCGGCGCCTCAGCTGAGCACCATCCAGAGGCGCCCCAGGAGGAGGAGGAGAGCGGTACTGAGGCCGTTCCAGTCGATGACGGTGGTACTGAGGCCACCGAGGATGCTGATCCCACCGGCGGTACTGAGGCCGCCACTTCACCAGATCGAGGAGGTGGTACTGATGCCACCCCAGCAGCAGCCGAGCCAGTGAGCGGTACTGATGCCGCTCGACGTCTACCTTCACCAGCAGTAGCAGAGCAGCCCATCCGTGGTGGTACTGAGGCCACCGGTGTTTGTAGAGAGAGATCTGGTTTTGTTTTTCCTCATGGTCATGTATCTCAGGATTCTGCGATGAATAAAGGAAAAGGTTTACATTCTTTTGGTCCCACTGTGGTGCATGATGTATGTGTGGATCCGGTCCTCGAACCGCGTAGATCTTTTCCTAGTCCTTCATCTGAGAAGGACCCAATGATCCCCTTCCCTAGAGCCCTTCAGATGGGGAAGGGGAAGAAAAATGATTCAAAAAAGAGAGAGTTTGAGGAGTTCAGCCAGAGTATGATTGATCGCTTCCATATCCAACTGACCCTCCAGGAGGCTTTGCAGCACATCCCCCTCCTCCAGAGATCTTTGAGAGAGAGGACTACAGTTAGGAGGAGGAGGAACCACACTTCAGAGATTCACGTGCTGACCAAAGCCACGTGCTTTGCGATTCAGAACCGACTGCCAGCCAAGAGGCCAGATGCAGGGGCCCCGTATGTCAGATGCCAGATCAGAGAGCAGTGGTTCGACCGTACTCTTTTAGATAGCGGATCTTCGATCAACCTACTTCCGGCAGCCCTTCTCGACCGCTTCGAGTTGGGCACTCTTCGACAGAGCAGGACAGTCCTTCAGTTCGCTGATCGATCTGTCAAGAGGCCGAAGGGGTTACTACGAGACGTTATCGTCACGATTCAGGGTCTGCAATTCCCCGTGGACTTCGTAGTGTTGGACATGGAGATCCCTGAATCAGTGGCCGATACCCCCATCATCCTTGGTCGTCCGTTCTTGGCCACAGCCAAGGCGGTGACTGATCATGATAGCGGGAAGGTGTACTTTCGCGTCCAGGGCGAGAGTATACAAATAGAGACGGTCGAGGACTACAGAGCCAGATCCAGATCCCGCTCAGATGCCAGTACCGATTCAGAGCAGCTGACAGACGCAGAGCCAGACATACACCAGGACTGTGATTTTGTGATCACAGATGATGAGGCAGCTTGGGCAGACTTGGAGTCACAGACTACCCTCTCACTTTCAGACACAGCTGATGCAAAGATGATAGCAGAGGAGAGTCTGGAGAGCACAGACCTGGTTCAGGATACCATGGCGGCAGCAGAGCCGGTCCTCGATCGCAGCACAGTGTTTTGTGATGGTGGTGCTGAGGCCACCTTGTTTCCCGGTGGTACTGATGCCACCGAGTCTGATACAGATCCCTCGGATTCAGAGTCTGATTGGGCCGATTGTTATGATCAGATGCCAGACCTGAGTTCACCTGAGCCTACAGAGGAGGAGGTAGAGGCAGAGCAGAGCAGAGACAGTGCAGTTGAGCCACCTTCTCCCGACCCAGTTTGCGAGAGTACACTTTCACTTTCCCAGGCAGAGTTGGCAGACCTTGCAGCATTCACTCAGTTTCTTCCACAGCCAGATTTGCCAGCACCCAGCATTCCAGAGCTGAAGCCGCTCCCTACTTCGCTGAAGTATCGATTCCTTGCGGGCGATCCTGAGATGTACCCAGTCATCATCTCCGCTGAGTTGACTGGAGAGCAGGAATCCCGTCTGATGGGGGTTCTTGAAAAGAACCGCAAGGCGATCGGATGGAGCGTAGCAGATCTCCATGGGATTGATCCATCAGTTTGCTCCCACCACATCTATCTCGAGGATGGGGCGAAGCCGTCGCGTGAGTTCCAGCGGCGTATGAACCCCAACCTGAGAGAGGTTGTCATGAAGGAAATATCGAAGTGGTGGGGTGCAGGTTTTATTTATCCCATTTCCGACTCCAAGTGGGTCAGCCCCTTGCATGTGGTGCCCAAGAAGACGGGCATCACGACTGTGATCAGTGAGTCGGGAGAGGAGATTGCTACACGGGTACCCACCTCTTGGAGGGTTTGTGTTGACTACAGGAGACTCAACCAAGCCACCAAGAAGGACCATTTCCCCCTGCCTTTTATTGACCAGATCATTGAGAGACTGGCAGGGAAGAGCCACTATTGCTTCCTGGATGGGTACTCGGGCTACAACCAAGTGGCCATCGCTCCTGAGGATCATGAGAAGACCACCTTTACCTGTCCCTTCGGCACATACGCTTTTCGACGCATGCCATTTGGGCTATGCAATGCCCCTGCGACTTTTCAGAGGTGCATGCTGTCGATCTTTTCGGACATGGTAGGGGAGTGCCTTGAGGTCTTCATGGACGATTTCTCGGTCTACGGCGACGGATTCGATTCCTGTCTTGACTGCCTAGACCGAGTACTCCAGCGATGTATTGAGTACAACTTGGTGCTATCTTGGGAGAAGAGTCACTTTATGGTGACTCAAGGGACGGTGCTTGGCCATATCATCTCCAACAGGGGCATGGAGGTGGATCCGGCCAAGGTTGATGTCATTAGAAAACTCACACCGCCGTCCAATTTGAGGCAGCTTCGGTCATTTCTGGGGCATGTTGGATTCTACAGGAGATTTATTCAGGATTTTAGCAGGATTGCCCGACCGTTGACTGACCTCTTGACGAAAGACACCGAGTTCCTTGTTGATGACAAGTGTCTTTCGTCGTTTGCTACTCTCCAGAGATGTGTTATTGAGGCTCCTGTCCTCCAGCCACCTGATTGGTCTCTCCCATTCGAGATCATGACGGACGCCTCCGATTTTGCCGTAGGGGCAGTGCTGGGACAGAGGAGGGATGGAGTACCATTTGCTATACACTATGCTAGCCGCACATTGGATTCCGCCCAGCGGAATTATACAGTCACAGAGAAGGAGATGCTAGCAGTAGTGTTTGCCCTAGATAAATTCAGATCATATATCATTGGATCCCGAGTGACCTTGTACACAGATCACACCGCCATCAGGTACCTCATGGCAAAGAAGGATGCCAAGGCCAGACTGACCAGATGGATCCTTCTACTCCAGGAGTTCGACATTGAGATCAAGGATAAGCCTGGAGTCAAGAATGTGGTGGCGGACCATTTATCCCGACTAGAGCAGCCTGAGGAGTCAGAGCAGATTGATCCGATCAGAGATACCTTCCCAGATGAGGCGATCCTTGCTATCGCCTCACTCCCATGGTACGCCGATATTGTGAACTTTCTCGTTGCTGGGAAAGTTCCACAAGATTGGCCCAGGCAGAGGCTTGAGACCTTCCTTGCGAAGGCCAAGTCTTACCATTGGGAGGATCCCATCCTTTACCACGAAGGAGGGGATAGCGTCTGGCGTCGGTGTATTCCTCAGGAGGAACACCATAGCGTCCTCACTTACTGCCACAAGCTTGAGGCAGGGGGACATCATTCTGGGAGGAGAACGGCATAGAAAGTGCTCTAATCCGGTTTGTGGTGGCCTACCCTCTTCAAGGACTCAGATGAATTCGTGAAGAGGTGTACTGACTGTCAGAGGATGGGCACTTGTGGACAGCGTGATATGATGCCGATACAGCCCATTCACTTCTGTGAGGTTTTTGACGCATGGGGCATCGATTTCATGGGTCCATTCCCTAAGAGTCAGGGATTTGAGTACATTCTGTTGGCCGTAGATTATGTGAGTCGTTGGGTGGAGGCTATCCCCGCCCGAGCCGCTGATGCGAGGACAGTTTGCAGATTTTTGAGGAAGCATATCATCACGCGGTTCGGGGTTCCACGAGTTCTTATTTCTGATGGGGGATCTCACTTCATCAACGACCAGGTGAAGGCACTTGCTACCGAGTTCGGCATAGACCATCGTGTTGCTACACCATACCATCCACAGACGAATGGTCTAGCCGAAGTGTCGAATAGGGAGATCAAGACTATTCTGCAGAAAGTCGTCCGCCCTGACCAAAAGGATTGGTCACAGCTATTGGACTCGGTCTTGTGGGCATATAGGACGTCTTTCAAGACACCTTTGGGCACATCTCCCTTTCGCCTCGTGTACGGCAAGCCCTGTCACCTACCAGTTGAGCTGAGGCACAAGTCACTCTGGGCAGTCACAGACATATTGATGGATCCAGATGGTATAGGAGACCAGAGGAGGGCAGAGCTAGCTGCCCTGGAAGAGCTTAGAGATGCAGCTTTCACGAGCAGCCTACATTACAAGGAGAGAGTCAAGGAGTGGCATGATTCCCATATCAGCCACAAGCATTTTGAGATTGGACAGAGAGTATGGCTGTTTGATGCGAGGCTTAGATTATTTCCAGGGAAGCTACAGAGCAAATGGAAAGGACCTTATCTGGTTCGGAAGGTACACGACAACGGTAGTATCGACATATCTGAGTTGTCTTCTGAGAGTACCTTCCGAGTGAACGGCCAGCGGCTCAAGCCATTTCTAGATCATGAGCCGCGGGTCGTTGATCTTGCCCCTATTCATTTTGCGTGAGATGTAGTCTTTGACTCACATCTAATGCATCTCACGCCTGAACTTTACTGATTCTCCGTTGTACATAGATCCAGATGTCCATATCAGCGCATTCTTTAGTCCCACATCCCTTTCTGCATCTTGTGATTATGCTATACTTAGGGTGCATTTACCCTAAGTATAGGGGGGATGTGAGACATTTTGGGTATTTCTTTTGTTTCTGTCTACCCCTGTTTTGCTGCCTATACTTAGGGGTATCTTACCCTAAGTATAGGGGGGGTAGACCCTGTACATTCTCCACTCGGGTTTCCCTTCGTGTACAGCCTGCTATACTTAGGATTATTTGATCCTAAGTATAGGGGGAAGACCCGAGTCCCTTTTGACTTTTTCATCTCCTTTTTGTATAGCCTTTCTTTTCACTTCCCTATACATAGCACGAGTTATGTCTTCTTCATCGCTCTTAACTCTGAGGACATCGTTCGAGCTAAGTATAGGGGGGTGTGTATATATTTCATATATACTTTAGCCATAACTCGTACTTTGTGTGAGTGTGTTAATAAATAAAAAATGGCTAAAAACCACAAAAATTAAAAATTTTTCATGTACATATCTTCTTTTATTTGCACATACATAGCTAGTGTACAAATTATTTTTGTAAAAATGATTTCAAAAATCTTTTGTGTGTAAAGCTTGTGTAAATATTTTTTGTATCAAAATTATGTATATAGTACAAAATTTTTCCAAAATGTTTTGAAAAATCAAAAGTTTGCAAAAATCTTGTGTAAATGTGTGTAAATACCCTTTTTGCAAAACTTGCACTTCATGCATCATCATTCATGAGTTCAAAACATTTTTCAAAAATTTTGCATGATTGTAAAATGTTGTGTAAATATGCATCTTTTTGTACATATGTATATAGTTTTCTTTGGATGATAGTTGACATTTAAACTAGCCTGGAATTCAAATTGAGAAATGGAGCTTGATTAAGATCTTAATCCACCTAATTTCTAAGAGGAACCTTATAGGGCTTAGGTTTAAGGCTTTTCAGGTCCATGGTGACTTAATTCTTTGAGTCCACTAGGCTATGATCACATGTCATCTCAATGAGCCTAAGTAGAGCAATTAACAACAACACATGACTCATATAGATTATGGCTTTACTTGGACAACCGCACTATGCACCGAGCTCTCTACGGATGAGGTGGTGAGGAGGCAGTCTTCCTTGACTTGGGGTAGCATATGAGGGTAGTACTTCTAGGCGGAACCTCTCTTCTTCATTTAGTGAAGGAAGTGCGTCTCAACTTGGTCTGGTTGCCATGAAGTCTAACGACGGGAGTTGTGGGTTGCAATAAAGCTTCAAAAGAGGGATAGTCTACTGGCTCAAGAGGAAAAACTCCTTGTATATATGCTGCACATGTACATGTTGTATAGATGCACTCGAAAAAAAAAATGTGTGAAAAAGAAAATAACTCCAAAAAAGTGGTGGGTCTGAGAGAAAATGATAATCCCACCGGAGTATGTATATAAGTGCAATAAGCAAAGCTTGGTTTCATGATCCACCTGTTGTAGCTTGCAGCAGGGAGACTTGGCTACACTGGTCAAGCTCCCAAGGGTACTTGGCTACACTGGCCTTGACCCATTCTCTTCTTCCCCCTCTTCTTGAGCCGGTTGTACTTGAACTTAGAAGGGAATACCCCGCTCCTCGAGGAAAGAGTGGCCAGATTGAGGTCATAGAGTTACCTTGTTGGGGAGGGTTGTCAAGTTGCCATTTCTGAGGTGGAGAGCTTAGACCTCACTTTCACAGGACAAGGAAAGATTCATGGTCTTCAGGGTTTGTGATTGATGACTTGTTCTGATCTGGAGCATTGAGGAGTCTTGGTTATAGAATAGTGGAACTTAGAGGCTGTTAGGTTTTAAACTTAAGTCTAAATAAGGTTCCGACACATCAATAATCCAAAGATCTGATTAAGCTCCATACCTCAATTTAATGAAGGCAAGGTTAATAATCAACCTTGATCCATGCACATTCTCTTTTTCTTTTTCTTTTTCTTTCTTTTTTCACTTCTTTTTCAAATAAGTGTTTGCTAAGGGACTAGCAAAGTATAGTATAGGGGGGTGATGAATACCCATTCATCACTCTTTATTCTTATATTTTAGCTACAAAAACCTATGCAAATGCATGTAGATATGTGTAAATAGGATTCTTTAGCAAAAGCATGCATGTTTGTAAAAATAAATAATTAGCATGTTTTTGTGCAAAAATAGAAGAATAAAGAAGAAAAAGAAAAAGAGGGAAATATTTAGAATAAATATTGAGCAACCTAACCCAAGGGAGGGCTCAGCATGGGCCTGATCGCATAAAAGCCACAAGTAGAGGGAGATAGGGGCTCATATGTAAATATTTATGTAAATAAATAAAATAATATTTTCCTCACCCAAAAATATGTTGTATATATTTTGGATATATTTAGAAGCTATTAAAAACAAAATAAAAATTCAAAAATTAAAAAGACCAAAAAGAACCCTTCACCTTGTACATAAACCATCATCCTTATCTATTTTACCTTGTAAATAAATTTATTTATTTCTAAAACTTTTTGTAAATATTCTATATATTGTACATAAAATAAATAAAAAGAATTAAAACAAAAATCAAATAAAAATTACAAAATTAAAATACAAAAATATAGTGTATATATACCTATGTATAGCTAATATGTAAATACCTTATTTTCCTTTCCAAAAATTAATTAAAAATCAAAAAAAAATAGAAAAAATTAAAACAAACATTTTTCATGTTTTAAGTTTTTGAAAATTCGGCCATTTAAGGCCCCAAAAAAATCAAATAAAATGTCAAGCCTTGGCGGGCTCTGATTGGTCCACGGGGGATTGTTGACCCCCGGTCAACACCTCCCCCAGGACCACCAGAGCCCGGGTCTGTTCACCCGACCCGCCTTCTCGGACTTTTCTCTTGATGACCCGATTTCCATCCACCCCAAATCCAGGTCCGCAATGACCATGGCACATCCGAGAAGCTCGCCGGAGTTTTATCCTCGAGATCCGCGCTTCAACTCGCCCTACCCGCCACCTCCTTCTCGGACCTGCACGCATATATATTCCGAGCTCCGCCGCACTCTCACGCCATCTTTGGCTCGCCATTCTCTTTCCTGTGAGCTCCACTGTGTCCACCGAGGTGACAGCTCGCGCCGGCCTGTGTTGCAGCGAGGAGGAGGTGACTGACCATCGATCCGGCCGCGTTTAGCAGCCGTGCTCCGACGACCACCCGGAGCTCGAGCCTCGGGAGTTGACGGCCCTTGAGGCGAGGACCAGGAGCCAGCTGAGCTCCACCACAGTCTACCGCACCACCCAAGTATCCATTTCGCCTAGCCATTTAGTTTAATTTTCGATTTCGCCCAAATCCATCCTCCGACGTGTTCCCCTGATTCCGGCTATCTCGTGCATTATTTCGATCATCGGAACCCCCACACACCTTCGCCGTTCCTCCACGCACGTTCTACGCCCACTCGTTCAACCCAGCTCGCCCCGGAGCTGGGAGTCGAGCTCCACCGTCTTCCGCTCGCCGGAGCTCCTTCGCCCCACCGCACAGACCACCTTCACCCCGCTTCTTTGGGTCGAGGCACTTTGCCCTCGACCCGCGAAGCCTTTGGCGTGTTTTGCAAGTCGAGAGGAGGGCATCTGAGCCTCCTCACGTTCAGGCCAGGAGCTTCGCGCCGCCAGCCTCGCCGGAGCCCCTCCTGGGCTCGGCTTGGCCATCGGCCAACACCATCAGCTGCAGGCCTCCACCAGTAACCCGTTCCGATATCCAGCAGCAGCTGAGGAGGAGTGTAGCGCGCACAGGAGGCCGGCGAAGTTCGCCGGCGTCGAGTTCTTTCACCATCCTCCAGAGCCGTCCGATGAAGCCTCAGCTCCAGTTCTAGTATCAGCCGTCCATCTTCCGAGGAGCCGCGACCGTTGATCATCCAGAGGATCTCATCTGGACCGTCCGAGCAGAGAGAGAGGGATCCCACTCACCAGAGCCGACCGATCTTACACGTGGCCCTCTCTCCACCGTCGATCGAGCCCAAGAGCCGAAGGAGTAAAGTGCCATCCATTCCCAGCCGTCCGATCACCCACGTGGCGCGCATCTGGCCGTCGGCGAATAAAGGGGTAAATATCTTAGGGCCCCCTCGTAGTTTGTCATTTCCTTTTTAGTCCTGTAAATATTTTTAGAACTTTATTTACGTAGGGTAAATTGCAGTATGGACCTTGTGTTTGTGGTTATTTGCTTGTATGCCCCTGTTTGTATGAGACCACGTGCATCGTCACGTGTAATTTAGGGCTTTTTACATTTTCTATCCTGTAGATCTGGGTTGTTATGAAATGAAGAAATCTTTTATGGTATTTGCAGTTATACCCCTGTGAGTGTTTTAATTGTGCATGTGCGGATTTTGTTGGGTTAATTGCAACCGTGTCCCTGGGTTTTTGATACGAGTTATCAAAAGACCCTAAGACTTGGTTTTCATTACCATTTGGTCCCTGTGTGCCCCAGCCACGCGCCACGCGCGTGACTTGCTGGGTAATTTGCACCAGTGCCCCCAGATTCTCGGGTATTTGCACATTGGTCCTTGTGCACAGTGCCCCCTTGTTATTTTTGAATAAAATATCAAACGACCTCCAAATCTAATGAGATTTTGACACGTGGCTCCTGCCATGGTGTAGGAATTTCTATGATTTTTGAGGACATTTTTATTTTTATTTAGTATTTTTAAAAATTCAAAAACAGCCTTTTTAGCTACTGTTTAGGTTTAAAAATACCAAAAAAATATAAAAACCCCACTAAAAATTCTAAAAAAATTAGGTTTTGTTGTTTGCTTGTTGTTTGATTTTCCAGCCGAGTTTGGTTATTTTTCATCACTTAAAAACCTTAAAAATTGAAAAACCCCTAAAAACCCATAAAAATTATAAAAATTAAATTCAAAATCTAAAAACAATAATTAAGGTGCCTAAATTTTCCTTATTCTATCTAGTTTACAGGAAAATTACCTCCAGGGCTTTTTAAGATCCTTAAATATTTTATTTTTGGGTCTTAAGCCTTGCTGGACAGTATCCTTCATTTTTAGCACTGTTTGATTTTTAGAAAATAATTTACCCATTAGAAAAATTTCAAAAATTCACCAAAAACAGTAAAAAACTTAAAAAACATAAAAACAATTTTTCCTTAATTTTTGCATTATTTCTAGTGTGTTTAATAAATTGTGCAAGTGTGCTTGATTTTACTTTCTTTTATTTTCTTAATCTTTAAAAAAATCCAAAAAAAATATAAAAATCCATAAAACTACTAAAAATCACTTTTATTTTATTTTATTTTATTTTATTTTCACTACTTCGTAGGCTTCTAGCCAATCCGTGCTCCTTGTGTTCGACCCTGGGAGCTATACCAGGTTAATATCATAGCGAGACCGCTTTCGCATTTTTGATTGATTTTATTTCTCGTAGTGGTCTATTTTTCTTGATACACGCATTCGAGTGACTGAGGTCGCAACGACCTCATTTCATACCTTTACCTCAGTTGTTCGGGATTTTGCGTTATCAGGAGGCGGATCAACGTGCGTGATCGTGCATGCGGGGGTCGTGCAAGCGGTGAATGGCATAAAGGAAGGTGGATTCGGAGTGGGGATGGTGTGCTCCTTCGTCAGATGATGGAGATCAAGAGAGATTCTCCGATCGTATACTCAATAGGAGATGACGATGATATGAGGGTAATCGAGAGAATATGTGAGGGAAATGGAGATGATATGGGGTGCTCGAAACAAAATTCCAAAACTAAAGAGGGATGCAGAGATTCTGTAGTAGAGGACTGAGAGGGAATGCAACAGAGAAGAGGAAACGAGGAGAGAAAGAGTTTACCTGATGAGGATTGAAGTAGATGCCTAGGGGGAGAGAGATGTTCACCTCTCTGGTCGTCGCTCATGGCCGCGGAAGGGGGCCGAGCTCGAGCAGCTCAAGGATCTTGGCTGCAACGAAGGTGAAACCACCTCCAGATCTCGCCGCAAGGAAGAGACATCTTCGCTCGATGAAGAGCCTTCGCTGTCACCGACAACCCTGGTTCCAGAGCTCTCTTCTCGCGTGCGTAAGTGGCGGGATGACTTGGAATAGCGACGGGGGGGGGGGGGGGGGTATTTAAAGGTGGAGCTTGGGGTTCAGGTGGCGGAAGGAGTGGGTTGCATGGGGAATATGGAGCGAGAGAGAGGGCACGATAGAGCGAACATGGGATCCCGCGAGGATGATGGAAGATGGGGCTTCGTCGGGGGGTAGTTAGTGAGACGAGAGGTTGGCGGAGAAGGTAGAGGAAATGGAAAGGGTGAAGGTTGTGCGCAAGGTGGAGAACGTGGGTGAGGGCGAATGGAGGAGGAAGAAGGGTCCTCGGCCATTGGATCTTACGATCCAATGGTTGAGAAGAGGGCGCTTAAGTGCGGTTTAGATTAGATCGATAGAAGATGGATCGAAGGGCGTAGAGAGCGCCACGTGTCGTGAGGAGAAGGCGGAGACGAACGGTGATGATTTGATCAGGGAAGTATTGAACGGGCATAAGATGGAGTGAGAAGGAGTGGCTAGGATGTAAGGGGAGGAAGACGATCGTGCGGCTATGATGAAGACACATGGCAGGCTGAGGTAAAGGCGCGGGCGGATGGCTGTGATGAAATCAAGCAGACGGATCAGAGGGTCTGGGATGAAGCGGAGATGAAAGATGATGATGGAAGAGCACAGAAGTGATCGAATGGTTGGGGCGAAGCATGCGTGGCGCGCAACGAGGCGGGCCATGTGGCACAACCAGAGAGTGCCACGTGGCCCAATCAGGTTATTCGGATGAAGATGCAAGAAAAAGGAGAAGAAGAAGGTCGAATTTGGAAAAACTCAAAACATGAAAGTTGTAGATCTCGATGAGATCTACAAGTTTTATGCTAACAAAAAACGGAAACGAGGTCAAATGAAGGGATATAATACAAGGGTAAGGATGTCAATAAGTACAATATACAGTGGGGCCCAAAACCCAAGTTTTGCATACGTTCTCCGATTTTAATGAAATCGGTCTTGTTTTGAAGATATTTTAAAGCATATTACTTTAAAAGTGAGTAGGCCTAAATCAGACTCTGTATGAGAGAGATATGTACATTTTAAGGTTCATAGTCTCAAACTTGGATTTGGATTTTATTGGACAATTTTACAAGTTAGTATTTTTTGATATTTTTTCTTTATTAATGTTAGTAATATATATACTATAGAGTTGATTTTATTGGATTAGGAGTTAGATACAAATATGGTAGTTACATGTGATTTTTATAAGGAATTTCAGGCTTCTTATTTATGCAATTTTGAATGCTAAATTGCAGATATTATTTACACATGCATGAATGCTAATTATGTGTAAAACCCTGAAACCCGAACATGGACTAAATTTCAAAAATTACTGAATTTGGACTAAATTGCAAAATCTGTAATTACCCAATATTCAAAATATTCGAGTGAGAATCCCTTTGTGTAGTTCTCGTCGAGATCTTTCCAACGAGTCCAAGAATATGAAAATCCGAGTTCGGAAGCCCGAGTTATGATTATTTTAGCGAATAAGGGTTCGAGTCTTATTCGGATCCGGACTCGGATCCGAATCCGAATTTTAACCCTTAAATCCAACCCCTCTCCTCCAAACCCGACCCAAGCCACCTGTCCAACACTTCCTCTTCCCTTCCTCCGCCCTACAGCTCGTCGGAGCCGCCCGAGGTTGCCGGAGTGTGCGGTCACGAAGCCGAAGGTGCCCACACGAAGATCTCGTCGTGGGGGACTCGTTACTCACCTTGTTAAGGTACAAATCCTCCCTCTTGCTGTCATATTCACGCTATTTCTCTTCATTTTCGTTCTTCCACTTTGGGTCCCGTTGTAAAGTGAGGTTTGGATCGCATGCACGCGAATAGCTACACATGATGAATCGGATCCGTGAGTGGTTAGATGGATCACCATCAAAATCCATTCTCTTTCCATTTTTCTTTTGCCTCAGTATGATGCGTGTTCAAAGGATAAGAACCATTTGTTTTATTGTTCTTGAAAAGGTAGTCTGGTTAATGAGATATTAGGTATTACAAAATAGGAAGAAAGTAGTGATCGTCTGATTGGTATAGACTGAAAGTGAGAACCCACGTTGTTCATTTGGGTTTTATTTCTGTGATTTGCAAGTTGTGTTTGTTGATATTGACATTTCTTGTTCATGTAGTTGTGTCTGATATTGCCTCTGTATATCTTTTTGCAAATTAGAGACAACACGACTACATTAGCAACAATCGTGTATATTGGAGTAGGACTATATAGTTCCCTAAAATCTTTTTTCTTACTTATGTCATGCTTGTTTGCCCCTTTATTTGAAAAGAAAATTGTCCTTCTTGTCCAACGAGGGGTGACATTTCCTGTGTAGTGTTCACCAGATAATTGCATTATGGAAGTTAATTTCTGTCAACATGTTGGTTGATTCTGAACATTTAATATTGAGAAAGCGGATTTCTTGATGGTCAAGGTTTGAGGTGATGTACAGTTGGGATTGTGTAAATTTCCCCTATTAGCCTCTTCCTCATTACATTTCATGCATGCCGTCGGGATTTGATCTTGGAGCTTATCGAGTCTTACCTATAAGGATTGAAATCCAAGTAAAATGATATTATTGAACTATCTCAGTTATTATGATCTTCTTGTAATCTTCATGGGATCACCCGAACGCTATAGAGGTTGTGTAGGTGGCTGATCGACTAATGGTGCTAGTCTCTTATAAGGACATGCCTTGATAGTTTTTACAGAAGTTCTAGTACAGAAAACTCTTGAGCAGCCTAGGTATATGCTTCATGCCTATTTTCGTGGAAAAACACCTAATGTCTTTATCATCACGTAATTCCTTCGAGACTTAGTGAGGGGAAAAAACATTAGTCCAAAGTAGACTTTAAACCAAATATATTCCAGCCAGTTGACTCCTTAAAGAACTTTCTTTAATTAATCAACTCATCCCTAATTTAGATATGTTGACTGGAGTTACGTGCAACCAACAATCTTAGAAAAAAATAAATGGGTGGATTAATTTAAGAAAAGTCAACCACTTTGGCTTGTAATTGCTTTTAGATGTTTTTAGCAAGTAAAGATTTTGAAATCCGATGATATTGAAATATCTTCAATAACATTTATCCAGTAACCTATGATAACTATTTCGGACAATCACATGCATCATTCTTGTGGACAGTACAATATATGGTGTCACTATGGGACATCAGCAATTACCACTACAACAAATAATAGCTAAGGTGACGATTAGATAACAACAATTAATCAAATCCGTCACTATATTTACAAACTTATAGATATAGCGACGTTTATATTTATTCGTCACTATTTATATTAGAAATAGCGACGATTTTTTGAATTCGTCACCATTTTATTATAGCAACGAATAAATCGTTGGTAAAATTTTAATTCATAATTTTTTTACTAGGGATTTGCATGTATTTTATTATTTTCTCCATAAATATAATGAATGGTATGATAAAAAATAAATTTATATAATTAAAAATATTTTTATACTAATTTACAACAAAATGCTCAAAAATCAGCGTTTATATTATTCAAACATCACTTTTAATATTTTTCATAATCGACATTTTCTCGACATCGAAATGCCCATACTTTTACCCCGCGCACAATGAACATTTTCTACGCGTCAAAAAATCTGAAACTGTCGCACCTCCCCTTCCATCCGGAGAGAGCCACCGCGCCGCATTCCACAACTGGATCCGCTTCCATCGTCCTCTTATAAAACGCCCGCACTCTCCCTCCTCTGTCCTCTCCACCACTCGTCGCTCCCTTCTCGTCTAGATGGACATCAATGCTAGCTCCGACGCCTCCCTCTAGGGTTTCTGATCGTGCCCATTCTCGGTTTCCGATTTGGAGGGTCGATTATGAGGTAGGTATTTCACGATATCCCCCTAATGCGATTGATTGTTACCACTGATTGTCGTGAATTGTCCTCGTCACTCGCTGATTTGGATCCGATGTGCGTTTTTTAGGTTGTTCTCGTCGCTCGTCAATTAATTTCCTGCTACCAACTAAGGCGATAACCGGCAACATATGTAAGATCGTCAACCTTGATCGAACACTGTAAGGTCATCTTATATCCCTTTCCTCTTCTGATATGCATTAGCGCACTTTACACGGACTGTAACGAGTACTTCTAGGACATGAAGGCCTTGATCGAACATTTCTTTTCTGTTACTCTTTAAAAAAAGATAGCTTGTATTATCTATTCTCATGTAATTTTGCTCACATTCATGTCGTCTACTCCAATTAACGAGGAATGTATACTTTTTTAACCTTTTTGATGTTGTGAAGGGAATCTTTAATATGAGTATATCTGCACTTAAGTAGTGAAACTGAAATAAGTAATTACCATACTAAGGGTAATGATTTCTTTTATTTGTTAGGAGATATAAATCGTAAATAGAGCTGCATTGAATGCACAAGTCAACCCAAATCAGCAACCGCATTTACAGCCAATCTAGCAGTGATTAACACCTAAGTGGCATTATGTTCAAATACTAGAATAATGGACACATCTGAACCTGAGCAGGTACAGATGCAATTCTATTTACATGCCCTAGAATTACGACTAAAAATGATGGATTTACGACACCTTGCGGCTTATCATAGGGAGCTCATATGTAAAGTATATGATAAGTTAATCATAATGCTATTCTCATCGGGTTAGAAAATATCTTACAATCCAAAGAATACCTTTATATGAAAACAAATATAATCGCCAGTTTGATTATTGCATTTTTATATAAAGAGATTCACATAAAGTATGTATCATAAATTCCATATGTTGATGAACCGTAGGGACATGACAGGTGAAAATTTACCATGCTATTTTTTTCTAGAATTAGCCGTAAAAAAAGCTAAAGTCAGCATGCCGTACACACAAGGGCAAATTTGTACTAGCTTTCAATTATATAACCTTGTGCCAATGACACTACATGTCTTGAATCTCCAGTATTTCGGAGAATTTTCTATTTTGGTTGAAACAGAGCATACTCATGCATGAAAATACGCTTGAAAACTGTAGAAGTTCCCAACCAATAAGGTAATCCTGGGATATGTAGATCCATTGTGAGCAGTTTGTAAAAGAGATCTCTTGTTATTTTGTTTGATCTTGTGTTTAGATACAGTGGGATAGGTACCGGTTTGGGGAAATTACTTGGAAGCTAGTTAAAGTACTCTTTATGTTCAGAAAGTTAGAATTCCAAGTTCTATAATCTCTTTCCACTGACTGTAGAAGCCGTCTTGATGGAAAACCTCTAATTTTTGCTTATTTTGCAATGATTTTTGGATAAATTTAATTGAGCTACGTGATTAAAAAGAAAAGCCATACAAAGCTTCACTTGTGCTTCACATGTTGGTGCTTGGACTACTTGAGCTGTCTCATGGACTTGTGAACCTCTTGGCCTTTTGGTTGCTCTTTTTGGTGTTCTTGGGCCTTCATACTGGTGGCACTTGACGAAGGCTCATAAGGAAGAACACATCAAGGGAATCGGTTCTCTCTATTTCTTGATTGTTTCACTCATGCATTGTTTTGTTAGAAGGTACTTTTAATGCATGTTATTTTCTCTCTGCACAACATATCCCAACACCTGACCGAGCTTGAATTCCCATCATTGATCATTAGCAGTTTGTTTATAATGACATTCTCTTTCAAAATCAATGGCAGCTACATGATTTGTGTTCTTATCATGCCTGCTTGTTTTCTGGCAGTTGGTAAACACCTACATGTAAGTGAGTGGAAAGCAGAAGAGATCTAATATAAGAAGTTACATATAGTCATGCTTATTTTATTGTGCAAATCATACTGAAGCTCAATTTTTCAAACCCTATTTATATGGTCAATACAATGTTTACCCATTTTCTTGACAGGTGGTCATATAGAGAGCATGCCTTGTAACTGCTGCTAGATTATTCGTAATTGCCGCCAGTGGTGCTTTTTTGACCGACAAAAATATACCTGGGGATGTGATTCAGGAAAATACTGACTTCCATTTATGTTATTGGAGCGGAGGTCTAGGCACCTCACTTATTTTGATCCATATCTATATGACCTTAATAAAACGCTTCCTAAAAGTCAAAGTATCTGTGGTTAATTCAAAAGTAGCCAAGAAGTTTATTGTCTTCTGCTTGGGGAAGTCATTATTGCCACTCTTGATGGGTCCTGAGATCTGACTCTTACCATCATATATTGGCTTGGTATAGATATTTCTCTTCTATGTTATATTCTCCTATTACCATATTGATTTCATCAAATAAGAGCCTCCTAAGTAATGTTTTTGCTTATGAGGCTTGATTAGAGTTGATTTTCTCCTATAGTTACAGATGTGATATTTTTTTATAAAGACAACATGGTGCTATATTTTACCAGGTTTGAATATAATTTCCAGTGCTCTGAGAGTTAGGTGATTATAGTGCAATTTACTATAATTTGATGTAAAAACTGAACCCATTTCTCACAGGTAATTCAGCTTTATATCTATTCCGTTTTCCATGTCCATTGCTCTTTTTCTGCGAAACTTGATCTACCATTTATATGATCTGGATCAACCAAGCTTCTTGTGAACAAGTAGTCAACGATGTTGATTGCCTTTTTTTATCAACTATTGAACATCTCTTTTCAAACTAGAGAATAAGTACATAACTAATAAATGAAATTTTTAATTGGTAGATGGTAAAAGGAGCTGCAACCAGAGTGGGGAAGATCATTAAATTGCTTGTGATGTTTCTGGGAACAGTTAGGGAGCAGAATAAACAAGGTGAGTTGCATGGCATCGATATGGATGGATGTAAGCAGAGGTTATTTTCTATAATGTAAGAGGATGATGCCATTAGGAAACACTTTTTTACATAAACTTCCGAAAACCTATTATGTGTACACCGGGTTAGCAAGTTTTGAGAAAGTGAAAACACAAATGCAGTCTTATTTCGCATGATACATTTGCTCTATATTCCTTTGAATATATGTGCAACATATGGTATATCCATCTGTCATCGTCATTGTATCTTTTTTTCATTAATCAAGATTTTCTTGTAGAGATATGTGTCGCATAAGGTGTCCTTTGCAGATTGCAAGGAACATCACAGCCTTGGCTAATTCGACATGGAATCAGACATCTTGAACTCCTCCAGAATATTAACCAAAGAATCAATCCTTGAGGTTTTAACCGATCCTGAGGATATTATGCACGAAGATGTGCATGTAACAGGTTCTTTTTTTAAAATTTCTTGAGTTTCATGAGGATGTCATTGTTATTTTCTAAAATGAATGGATGATAGAAATATAATTATTTTATATTTTTATTAAATATCCAAGGATTTATAAAAGTGAGAAGATGTGCTACTTGTGCAAGAGATATATGGTCTCTTCCATATGGGCACAAAGTTATTGCGAACTGCAATGAGTTAGCTCAGCCAATCGCAAAGCTAAAGGAATTTTGAGTAATTGGTTCGGTATTGTAACTCACAAAGGAAGAATGTGCCCACTAGATTTTGAGGACTGAAGAAATCTCAAGAAGCGTTATGGCAATTATCTTTTTGGACAAGTAAAGGTTAGTATCTCACATCTTATAATCATATTTGTTGCACTTACTGCTTCTTTGCTAAATGCAGATTGGAGATTAAATAAATATGAATAGGGATTTCTCCTATGCATAATACACGATGCTTCTTTGCTAAAATTTGTTATTGCATAATTATTCTTGTATCTTAATTATATTCATTTTAATGTCTCCATCTTATATGAATTTAAGCTCGATATAATACTTTTCCCTATAAGATTTCATCGTTCTTGGACACGACTCGACATTTAAAGTCAATGATGTTGTGTTGTAGTATGTTAAAGTTGGTTTTATACCCACTGATAAAGTTGGCATCCCCGCTTTGGGTTTAATCTTTAATCTTCTAGTAAGAGAGACATGTTAATGTAATTCAGTTTCCTGCAGATGTGCTAAATAGGTGTTGAGCTTTCATGGATTAAATAGACTCCTACTATTTTGTTGATTGGAGAAAAGTAAATATGAATAGGGTCTTCTTTTATTCATGATACTCCATGCTTCGTAGCATAGTATTTTTATTGTAAAGATGGTATCCCAATTCTGTTCTTTTTTATATCTCAATCTTATATGAATTTAAGATCAACAAAACATTCTTTGATTCAGGACTTCATTGTTCTGTGATGCGACTCTACATTCTAAGATGACAATGTTGTGGTGCAGCATGTTATAGTTGATTTTATACCAACTGATAAATTCACATCCATGACTTGGATCAAATGAAAGAGGTACATCTACATCTCTTTATTTTAAATGTTTATCTTAAATGGTTTATTAATTATGGAGATCACACATCCTTTTGCTTTTGGGCATAACAATGATAATCTTCCGTATTATTTTATTATATTTACATAGTTTCAGGAATTTGTAATATGTTACACATGATCTCGTAAAGGATGTATGTGATGCACATCGACACAAGTGTTGGTTGTTATTTTTAGTACGCACAAGGTTTGTTTGCTTACATTCCCTTGCATGTTCTCACAAAATCAATCCATTGTGACTCCTTTGTTCTATCTTCAAGAGATATCTATAAAGTGAGAAAATTATTGTCATTACTTGATCTAATTATTCTATATATGAAAAGGTGGAAACCATATCGAGTGTATGTGATATGCAAACATAATTTTTGCTACTACAATGATGTGGTGTATGGTTTGCAGGATAGTTCTATTTTCCAGAAGGCAAGACCTACAACTGTACGAGATCTATGCCAACACTCACAGATTCTATTCTTTATGGTAAAGATGTCATTCACAAGGAAAGCTAAGGAGGCATGGGGTTCCTTTTCTTTGTATCAATTTGTATTTAATTGTTCTAATTTTTTATTTTGTGAACATTTAATGTAAATAAAGTTTATACTTTCTTTATTAATTTTTAAGTGACAATGAGGAATTGGTCACCATAAATATAAATCCACATTGCAACGATTTTTATTAGATGTAAAAATTGTTGCAGGACATTAGTGACGAATACTGTGTGTTGTCATTTCAATTTAGTGACAAATACTTTGCGTTGCCATCTCAATTTAGTGATGAGTACTATTCGTTGTCATTTCAATTTAGCGACAAATAATATTCGTTGTTATCTCAATTTAGCAACGAATAGTTAATTGTTGTTATATTTTTAACAACGGCTTATATAGCAACGTTTGTAGCAACGAATAATCTATTCGTCATGAAATAACATAGTGACGATTTATTCGTTGGCACCTTCATAAATTATGCGTTGTTATATAAGCTTTTTGTTGTAGTGTACTATGTCTTAGAAATTTTGGAGTACAAATTATAAGACTCCCTTATTTGAAGTTCATCAACAACATCATGTCATTTTCATAAGATACTAATTTGAATACACTAGATTTACCTTGACTAAATTGGATTTGTCATGTGCAAGAATGATGCAGCAAGGGTACACCCGACAACTATCGGATTGCCATGAATTAGTTATTTCTATCCTACTTGAGATTTCTGGCAATAGTCGTCACTTAATTTGTTTCTACTTGTTCACAACTATCTCATGTTAAGAGTTGCCAGTTTTTGTCATGAGAATACAACATATTACTGAAATGGACGGTTAAACAAAATCCAGAAGGGATATGATAAGTCTCTTGTGGAGGTGTGATTTTGATAGCAGAACTGTCCACATGAGGGGTGTTGGGAGCCTCATGAATAACCAAACAAGTAAATTTGATTTAGGGAATTTCTTATGCATGTAATTTGATCCTAATGTTCGATTTTGATAACCAGTTATTCTACTTGTAGTGCAAACCAAAGTCAAATAACGAGAATGATATTCTGGGAGTTCTCAAGCAACATGTAAATTGTAAAGTTTATGCCAGTATAGGCCACTTGTTTTACTTCATTTTCTTTCCAAATATCATGTTAAATGGTCAGTCTACACCGTATATGCTACACAAAAGGAACTTTATTTTGAGGCAATAGAATGTGCAAATTCCATTGGGAAGTGCATTGCACATGTTGCATTTACTTGAATTAAGTTTCTATGCGAATCAATTTTATATGAATCAATTTAATGTTCTTTTTAAATCATAATAAAGAGAAGTAATTCTTCAAGGAGAATCATGCCTCCTTGGAAACTCGGATAGAGCCTTGGACAACCGTAAATAACCCAAAATCGTGAGTTTAGTGCTGCTTTAGCTCACCGTGTGTTGTGTGCACTACTTAGTGATCCTTTTGGCGTCTTAGTGATTTTTCTGCCATGGCGTCGAGTGGTTTGTGCCTTGTGCTTTGTGTTGCACGATTGGGTTCGGTGTGTTCTCCGCATGGCGATGAGGCCTATGGGCTCTATGTGATCCTCTTGAGATGTGTACTACTAATATGGTGTGTGTGTGGTGATCATAAGCATCATTAAACTACAGTCCAATCTCATCTTTCCTTACCGACGTGATTTCTAGGTGCTTATAGTTGTTGGCCCCACTTATAAGTACCCGGATGCACCTTTGTGAGGAAAGACACCGAGTCCATTAAATAAAAAGCCGTGGACTATGTGATTAATAGTGATAAAACCGGGATAAACGTATTGAATCAGACTGTACCATTCATTCGAGAACTCTATTGATGGAATGTGGACTTGGATGATTTTTCTAGTGTAGCCTTACTCTCTTAGAAGTTACAATTTGTGTACAATACATATTCATATGTGGATTGGAACTATAAGTCAAGTTGTTACAAGTCTCTTTACGTGGGATGGTAGTTCTTTGCGAGGTGACATTTCTTAGCGGATAATGGTAACAGGGAAGTTGTTTATACTCATGGGTTCTCATAACTGTCTTGTTGTACACTTGTTGTTTACCTTTCTAGTTGTTATTTTATATCCGTATTGGGCGCTTTGCTCATAAGCCTATTTGCGTGAATTCGACAGGTTTAAAGGAGCAGCAGCCACAGCAGTAAGCGGCTGTAGTTGACTTGTTGCAGACTGTTTTGTGGTACAGTTGAATTCCCGCTCTCTGTTTTTGTACTTGTACTTACATTTTGAGAGATAAAAGGATGCATCTATCCATGTGGCTATTTTTGTATGGCAATGTACAACAATATTCTTTTTGTGGACATGATGTATGAATGGAAAGAAAAAAAAGAATGCAAAAAATGCAGTTCTTCTTTCTCTACTGTTCTCCTGCATGGTTGTTACAACTTGGTATTTCAAATGTAGAACTGTATGTTGTGAAAGTGTATTGCTGAGTATCTGGATCCCTGTGGGTGTCACAGGTTGGTATCAGAGCAATGATACTCCAATACATTTCGCAAGTATGATTCTTATGTGGTATTCAAAATACGGATAGTGTATGGATCTTGAGCCTACAGGAGTCTCAGGAGATTAGTAGATTTAGTTACATATCCACATGTCTCTCAAAGGTACAAAAAATATTAATGTCATGATTCTCGTGCAGGACCATGCCGCCACGAGTTGACCCAGATGTGGAGAAGCAGTTGGCCCTTCTGGTTCAGGCCGTTCAGGGCATCCAGCAATGCCAGGAGCAGTTAGAGAAGAGGCTCCAAGAGTAGTCTGACCCCTCCTACAGACCTTCAGGGAGGAGTCCAGCGTACATCCGATGCCATCACTAGATTCAGAACAAGATGAGGATCTGGATGATTTGTAGAAGCATCATACTACTTACGCTGCCTACCAGAGATCCCATGTACCACAATTCCTTGGCACCACTACACCTATTGACGCGGAGTTGTGGATGGAGCATGTGTCGAAGGTATTACGGATTGTCCATGCTCCTGCAGATAGTTGGCTTACTTTTACAGAATTTTCATTGGCTGGATATGCTGAGAGATGGTGGAATGCCATCAAGGAGCACCTTACAGAGCTGATTACTTGGGATGTATTCGTGGACGAGTTTTGCGAAGAGTTCTATCCAGACCATTGGGTTGAAGAGCGAAGGAGAGAGTTTGCAGAGCTGAAACAGGGTTCCATGACAGCTCAAGAGTGTCTGATCCGCTATACGGAACTTGCACGCCCCTCCCCTGCCACTACAGCCTATTGATGAATCCACGATTCATCATCTCAATATTTTGATCTTAACAAAATCCCTAAGTAAAATCCCAAATAAATGTCCATAAAATCAATAAATTAATAAAATGACTTGTAAATAAAATACATTAATTATTATATATTAGATTGTACAAAATAAATTAACAATAAAAACCGCAAAATTAAAGGATTTTTTCACTTGTAAATAACCCAAAACTTCATGTATTTTTAATAATTTCATTTCAACTCCTTTTTGGTTAATTCTTTCCTTGACTTGTTCATAAAAAATGTATATAAAAATACAAAAATATAAAATAAATTTTACCTCAAATAAATGCTCCTAGATCCCAAAGATAAAAAGCCACAAAGTTCAACTTCCCAGCTAATTTCCGCTCCGTATGAACTCTAAATTCACCAACCTCACTTTTAAAGTTCAAGTTAGAAAATTATTTATCCAACGGAAATGGTTTCATTAAAATCGGAGCTCATTTTCAAATGTTGGGTTTTGGGACTTGATGTACATTGTATATTATGTATATATTCATTCATTCTTTATTTTTTATTTTATCTTTTTTAATTACTAAAAAAATCCAAAAAAATCATTGTTGTTTTGTATTTTAATTCTAGTATTTTATTGTATTTTTCTGTTGTAAATATCTCTTATTTAAAAGATAAAAAATAATATAAATTAGAAAAACAAACAAAAAATGTACATGTTGTTTGTCTACTTTTGTAAATTCTCCACTATTTATTTTCTTCTCTTTTATTTTATTATATTTAAAGTAGCCTACTTTATTTTATTTTATTTTCCTTTATTTATTTTCCATTCTCTATAATAACCACCATTCAACTCCACCATTCCACCAAAATTCTTAACTTCTAATTCAACCCCATTATTTTATTAATCTCCCACCATTTTAATAACCTCTCATTTTTTCTCTTTATATACATCTCATTCTCCTCATTTTTGCCTTTGATCTATCTTTATGTGATGAGAGCCTAGTTCCCAGAGTTGAATCGATGACAGCGACACAACCGCGGTCGAGTGACGATAGCCCTCTCTCTGGTGAGATCCATTGGCTTTTTGGCCAACATCGCAGCTGCACCCGCGCGCTGCTCGAGCTCATCGCTCGCCGGCGATTCGAGCGAAGACCATGCTCTCGTGAGCACATCATAGACGACCATCTCCATCGTAGGTAATTTTTCTTCTCATTTTATCATCTTGTTATTTTTGCAATTTTCTTGTATCACATCACCACCATAGTATTTTTCTACCACATCATCACCATCACCACCATCTTCATCTTCTTCATCATTCCCCTCTACCAATTTTTTCTCTCCTTTTTTGTATATATTCATATTTCTTCCCTGTTTAAAAGAAAAAAAATTAAAATAATCTAAAACAAAAAAGTACAACAGCAAATTAAAAAAAAAAACAAAAAAAAAACAAAAAAACGCAGCAGGTGGCTGCCCCCCAGCAAGCGTCGGCCACCGACGCTCAACCCTTTGCACCCTCCAGCCGCCGCACATCCTCCACCGCGCTACAGGGGCTCCGCCAGAGCCGCGACCCTCCTCCGCTCCGACCTCCAACCGCAGGAGCTCCGCCAGATTGCCTTCCTCCCAATCGCCGACAGCAGGTGGATGTCAGCCCAGCCACATCACGAACCCCCTTTTAGCTCCGGCTCCACCTCTGCAGCGGCCACCACACCTCGTCACCCGCGGCCACCGACCGCCTCTGCCCAGAGCCACCAGCCCAGCGGCGCTTCCCCCGTGCTTCCCCCGTGCAGCTCATCCGCGCGCGGTCGCACCGCCAGCCCCGCCGTTCTCCAGCTGCCCATTCGCGCCACCAGCTCCACCATCCTCTCCTCCGCCCCACGTGCGGCGGCGCATCGCCCCCGCACCGCGCGCAGGCGGTGTTTCCCGGCAGCGCTACACCAACCCCCTCCGCCTCTTCGAGTTCCGTTGGAGGAGAAGGTCAATTTTTTTTCATTTTTTTAATTTTGTAAAACTTACATATATATCCTGTTAAGTTCTTTTAATTACAACTTAGTCCCTGTGTCTGTTTTGTTTGTAAGTTGTTTTCTAGAATTTGCACGGATAACCTTCTATTCATACAACAATTTGCATTTCAATTAAGCATCATTTTATTCAATGAAAAATGTCATTGTGTTGAGAAACTAATTGTCTACATTCTGCTTATTTATTTGTGATTTTGTGAGCTCTGGATAAATAATTAAAATTGTTTTATTGTAAAATTCTATATTTTACCCATTCTGGACTCTTAAATTGATATCTAACTCTCAATTATTCTAAAAATTATTGAAAAATTAGTCATGATGCCTTGAAATGTGGTTGAATTACTATCCAAAGTTCATCTAAAATAGAGTTGTCCTATGCCTAAAATAAATTATAGAGTGATTTTGATATTTTATTTTTAATTAAATCCACACATCATATTTTTGCGAAATTTCAACTCTTCTGGATTGCTTGTATAAATATCTATTTAGGATACTTTGCTCTCTAGCTAATTTGATATTGTGAATTTATTAGGATTTAATTACTCACAGTCACTCTATTTTCCTCATATATTGTTAAAAAATTCTAAAAAAATAATGTAGTCTCATTTCATCATGTTTAACTTCCAGTGATTTTTTTCATAATTTTTGCATTCTGTATATGTGAAAAATTGCATAAAAACCAATAAAATGTATATTTTTCATCGTTGCATTTTAATTCCTAAAATTCCAAAAAAATATGTTTTGCGTTCCTTAACTGGATTAGGATTTTAGGAAAAATACAATTTGCCTAAATTGGACTTATTTCTTATTAAAATTAATTTGATTATGTTGTGTGCTTTCTTAGTGTCTTAATTCATCCACATTTGCATTTCGCCTTTGTTTTGGCATTTAAAAAATACAAAAAATACCATTTGAAAACCTAGACCTAATTATCCAAATTAACCTGACATTGTTCCTTTGCCTCCCTGTGTTCGACCCCATACTTGCCCGGGATATAAATTAAGCCGAGACACTCTTCACGGAGATCTTCTCTCGGTTCTGATTGATTCGCTAAGTACACATATTACAATGAACGTATATTACAACACGTATTCAGTGAGCCATCAGATGGCATCATTGCCGAGGAGACAAACGGCTTAGGGATTAATTTAGAAAATTAGATTTAGATTTTCACTTACTCGGATAGTCTGACCCCCGAGCCACTTTGTATTTATTCCATTTTTTCTCAATTATTTCTCTGCTAATTTTTGTATATATTTTATTTTTGATCTCTCTAACATAAGTCTTACTTTCCTTGCGAAGGCCCGGTGGACTTGGAGTACATCGGAGGTCAACGGACGTGACACGCGCCGACTACTGAAGAGCGAGGATAATTAATTTATCTTTGAGAGAATTTTTGTAATTTTTTGTAATTATTGTGTTATAATTATTTAGGTAGTTTGCTCATTTATAGCGGTTCTTGTTTGAGAGCTCGCGCGTATAAAGAGACTTGGACATTACTTTGTGGTGTGTCGAGACTTGTTTCACTCTCCGATGAGGCTGGGGCTCGACTTGAGTGGCGAATTTAAGGATTAGGCACACAGTAGTATAGAATCAAATTTGTTTGTGCCCATCGTAATTTAGGCCACACATATCTTATAAGATCCACACATCTAATAACATTCATAATGAGACACACATAGACACGTATTACTTAGCTCAAATTCAATCAATTCTTCCCCGCTAATAGTATACTGTTTAGGTGCGGTTTTCTCGATTTGCATGCATTTAGTGTAAAATTTACAAATTCAGTTTTGCATAACGCATGGAGAGTGCTGGGATTCACTGTAAGTATACCTTCTTCTGAGCATGCATCATAGTTTCACGTTGCATTCTGATTTTCGATTCCCCTCTTGTTTTATAACTTAAGGTCAAAAAGGAAATTGGGATTGAACGGTAGACGTGCTTTTGTGTTCAGATTAATTTCAAGTGATAACCTAACTCTAAAATTGGGACTGAATTGAGCAGGTTGATTAACAAACTTGGAATAAAAAGAACCCTGGTTCTCGGGTGCATAAAGCCCTCATTGTTTGTTTTACTTGCAAGTCAGCGAGAGACGACCCTAGGATAGAGCCAAGCCAGGATTTCTTACTTACTACTGGTTCTTTATTTTCAGGCGATTAGCTACTTTTCAGTGAGGATCTACGGGTAGCCGATAAACGGTCCGGATTTCCTTAGCAGAGTGGGAGGTTTAGAGGATGCCTTAGTCCTCAAGGAACGGGTAGCCGTATTTATACGGTCCGTACTTACTCTTATACTGGCTGAAAGTAGGTCCAACTAGTCGTAAGAACCGAGCCAGTCTATAGGAAAATACGGGCACCTAACAGCTCATTAATCTTTTCAAGATTGTATTTATCACCAACTAAAATTGTCCAGATAAATCGGCCGAACCCTTACGACCATCACGTGTTGAGTTGGTGAAATTGAGTGTTTGAATTGCATTTGTATTGTGTGAGTTTACTCTGCACATTTACGTGCACCGTAGAACTAGCACCTCATTGAATATCATGCTCTAATCGGTTCTTTTGACATCGAAGATGACCGATTGGGGGGATATTTATTCGGGCTTTGTGAATCTCTCGTTGAACCCTCCAAAAAGTACGTCTTCAAAGGCCTAAGCACATCTTGGACTAACCTGGACTCATGACCCTCTTGAGCGCAGGATCACCCACTCTCGGAATGGTTACTCTCAAACCATTCCCTTTCTCTCTTCCCACCTCACCGAGGAAGACCTTCGCCTCGGTGAGTATATCTTGATTAATAAGTCCTCTTCTAATCAAGACCACATTGCTGATGTAGGACCTAAAGAATATACAAGGAAATGCCTCCAAAGAAGAAAGAAGAGGAAGAAGAACACCCCGAGGACCCGATGAGAATGGTACTAGCCAGATTAGCTGCATCTGAGTAGCAACACACACTTCTCAGAGCTCAGTTAGGACAACTCAATGTTGGGGTCGAACCATCAATGGATGCGTCATATAACCTCGGACAGTATAGAATTTGGAACTACTTGAGTCCGGTCGAACCCAATGCTGATTTCGAGTTGAAGCCACATTTTCTGAACCTGCTGCCACATTTTGACGGGACTGCTTCTGAGGAGCCATATGCATTCCTAAGGGACTTCGATCTCATCTACACTAACCTTAGACATCCTAATGTTAGCCAGGATTATATTAGGCTCACAACCCTTCCATTTGCCTTGGGTGGAAAAGTCGACTACTGGGTAAAGAACTTAGGGATTACCATCACCACTTATGCCCAGTTCAAGGACCTATTTCAGAAGAAGTTCTACCCCTTGAATAGAACTAACATGATGAGGACACACATTAAATTTTTTTCCCAATTACCCCAAGAAGCCTTCTGTGATGTTTGGGAAAGATTCAAGGACATCCTGCATAAGTGTCCCTATCATGGTCTAGATGACAATATCTTGGTCCAGTCGTTCTTCACCGGTCTCAACCCTGAGATGCAGGGTTTAGTGAGCGCTGCCTATGGAGGCAGCTATATATCACGAGGATCGAATACCGTCTAGAAGGTATTCGAGCAGATGGCTGAAACCAACTGCTCACAGATGGCCAACAAGGCCTATACATTGTCCCCCAGTTCACTCTCATTTGGAGGGGGAAAATCAGCTGTAGTCGATCTCTCTCAGGACGTGATCCCTAGCATGGGACTCCTTGCGGACAAGCTTACGATAGTCGAGAAGATCGACAGGAGGATTGATGAGTTAGACCGGAACGTCTCCAAACTTCCAAAACAGATGGAGGTGTTGAGTGAGAAGGTATCTAAGATAAGGACACCCGCCATGACTGCATCCGCTGCTCCCGTTTACCGAGTTCACCATGTTTAGGAGCAGTTGGTGTCAGGGAAACCCCAGTCGTGGGAGCAGGACTAGTCATATGCCTACTCTTTCCAGCAGCCAGCTCCATTAGTAGAGACAGTTTAGGAGGAGCCTCCACCGATTTGGGAGGTGAATGGAGTATGGTATACTCAGGACCCTGCTAGATAGGGAAGTATGGGAGACCGACAGACCTACCAACATCCCTCGACCTTTCACAACACCACATTCACCTCCGCACCACCTCCTTCACAACAGAGCCCTGGATTTCAGCCACCCCAGTAGCAACGACAGCAATACCAGCCGCCTGGCCATCAGGGTCATTACCAGGCGAGCCAGTAGAGCCCGCATTATCAGCAGATACCTCAGCAGTAGCAGAGGTAGTACCCTGGTCAGCAGGGCTAGTCTTCCCGTTCTTCTATCCAGTCTTATCCACTTCCTTCTTCGTCTGGTCCTGTGGATATTCAACAGAAGATACTCGACGAGCTCCGTTCCTACAGGAACGAAATTCATGACTTACGGGTGGATGTCAACCGCATGTCCAAATGGCGAGGCGAGCAGACTGCACCCTCGACCTCAATCCCAGCCCAAGTTCAGGCTAATCCCAATAGCCTGAACCGATCTAGTTCTCAACAACAGTTTGGTCAGGTATTCTATTCATTATCTCCTAGATCTGAACATGAGATTCTTTCATGTGACGAGGTTAGTAACATGTCACTCAGGAGCGGAAGGACTTTGACCGTACCTGATCGGGTGAGGGACACGAGGAGGGTCATCTCTGGAGCTCTACCTGAGGAGTCTTCCGAGGACGAGGAGGAGTGGCAACATATTCCGGAACCCCATCAGCACCATTTGAGGATTTCTACTCAAGGAGCCGAGAGGAGAAGGAGAGCATGCATGTAGCATTGGCAGCATGGATACACTTCTAATTCTACAGAGGACCTTGCATCTTCGGTTGTGGTAGATACCATTCCAGCTTCTAGTCCACAAACTATAGTAGATAGTTTAGATTCTGATTCCATGTTGCATCAAAAAGATTCTTGTATGAAGAACTCTGTTTCAGTTAATGCTAAGAATGATCTTTCAGCTCATGATTCAGACTCTTCATCTTCTATTTCCCTAGCTTCAATCCCTTTCCCTCGTGCTCTTACGGCAGGAAAGCGCATCAAAAAGATTCAGAAAGATGACCCTGATATGGCACGGTTTTGTAAAGAAAATATCACTGTAAAGGTGCCATTTGATGAGTATGTGGCTAACCATCCTATATTCCAGAAATACCTTAAGATGAGATGCACACCTACAAGAGTTAACAGGAAGAAAGAGAACCAAAATATAAAGACACACGTCTTGTTAGTAGCCACAACCTTTTATCTCAAGAATCAGACATTGCCAAGGAAAAAGAGAGACATGGGTGCTCACTATGTGGAGAGTCATATTGACGACATTGCGTTTGCACACATACTCTTGGATAACGGTTCTTCGATCAACTTACTTACCTTAGCCTTATATCAGAAATTAGAGTTGGGACCACTTCACAAATCCATAGCTTACTCTAATTTGCAGATCGCTCAGTGAAGAGACCTAAGGGAGAAGTGAAGAACATCGTTATCTCAATTGAGGGGCAGAACTATCAGGTTGACTTCACAGTCTTGGACATGGAGACCCCCAATCATTGGAGAGAATCTCAAATCATTCTCGGACAACCCTTCCTTAGGACCGCATGCGCAACTTTTGATTATGGTACATGAATGATGAAGTTCCTTTCTCCAGGTGGAGAAGTGTACCTTGAATGAAGCAAACCAAGTGTCAGCGACCCGATTAAGAGAGTAGCACATAGTACTCATCTTCAGAGGCAGATTGCATAATTATTAGCACCATTGGGATTTGGGGATAGATTCCTTCAAGACAGAGCGAGACCCTTTCATCTGGAAAGAAAATAGTGGATGATGCAGTTTGCCAGATGTTGTCTGATCTTGTTAGAGATGCATCTACCTATTCCCGTGATGACGTAGAGATCTATCTGGATCTATCAAATCCATTCCCTTTGAAACGATCATGGGACATGGGTTACGAGTCGGACGCGGCTTTGGCCGAACTACCACGTTTATTTGGCGATCCAACTCCCCATACTTCTGAGTTGGTGGTGAGTACTACTCATCTTAGCTCACTTTCATGCAACACAGAACTAGATTCAGTTTCAGTTCAGCCAGATTTTCTTGCTGACACCACATTGCCAGAGCTGAAATCACTACCTCCTACACTCAAGCATGCCTTTCTTGCAGGACCCAACAAGAGATATCCTGTTATCATTAGCTCAGACTTGACTTTAGAACAAGAGTCTAGGTTGTTAGAGGTCTTAGAGAGGATCCGCAAAGCAATAGACTGGACAGTGTCTGATCTCATGGGGATCAACCCCGCTCTCTGCTCGCACCATATTTTTACTGAGGATAATGTGAGACCTTCCCGTGAGTTCCAGAGGAGACTTAAACCCAATCTACGGGAAGTGGTGAAGAAATAGATTGAGAAATGGTGCAAGGTAGGGTTTATATACCCTATTTCTGACTCCAAGTGGGTGGCCCTGCTTCACGTTGTCTCGAAGAAGTTAGGAATTCAGATGGTCACCAAGAGGAGGGGGTAGAGATCGCAACACGAGTACCCACATCGTGGCGCGTCTGTGTTGATTATAGGTGCTTGAATGCCACGACCAAGAATGACCACTTTCCCTTGCCTTTTATTGATCAGATCTTAGAGAGATTAGCAGGGAAAGAGTTCTTCTATTTTCTTGATGGGTACTCAAGCTACAACCAGGTGGCCATAGCCCCTGAGGTCCAGGAAAAGACCAGATTCACATGTCCATTCGGTACTTATGCTTTCAGGCGCATGCCATTCCGGCTCTGCAATGCCCCGGGCACATTTCAGCGGTGCATGATAGCCATCTCAGTTAGGACAACTCAATGTTGGGGTCGAACCACCAATGGATGCAGCATATAATCCCGGACAATATAGAATTCGGAACTACTTGAGTCCGATCGAACCCACTGTTGATTTCGAGTTGAAGCTACATTTTTTGAACCTGCTGCCACATTTTGACGGGAATGCTTCTGAGGAGCCATATGCATTCCTAAGAGACTTCGAGCTCGTCTGCACTAACCTTAGACATCCTAATGTTAGCAAGGATTATATTAGGCTCACAACCCTTCTATTTGCCTTGGGTGGAAAAGCCGACTACTGGGTAAAGAACTTGGGAATTACCGTCACCACTTATGCCCAGTTCAAGGGCCTATTTCTGAAGAAGTTCTACCCCTTGAGTAGAACTAACATGATGAGGATGCACATTACAAGTTTTTCCCAATTACCCCAAGAAGCTTTCTGTGATGCTTGGGAAAGATTCAAGGACATCCTGCAGAAGTGTCCATTTCATGGTCTAGATGACAATATCTTGGTCCAGTCGTTCTTCACTGGTCACAACCCTGAGATGCAGGGTTTAGTGAGCGCTGCCTGTGCTATACATCACAAGGATCAGATACCGTCTGGAAGGTATTCGAGCAGATGACTGAAACCAGCCGCTCACAGATGGCCAGCAAGGCATATACATCGTCCCCCAGTTCACTCTCATTTGGAGGGGGAAAATCAGCTGTAGTCGATCTCTCTCAGGACGTGATCCCTAGCATGGGACTCCTTGCGGACAAGCTTACAATAGTCGAGAAGATCGACAAGAGGATTGATGAGTTAGACCAGAGCGTCTCCAAACTTCCAAAACAGATGGAGGAGTTGACTGAGAAGGTATCTAAGATAAGGATACCCGCCGTGACTGCACCCGCTGCTCCAGTTTACCGAGTTCACCATGTTCAGGAGCAGTTGGTGTCAGGGAAACCCCAGTCCTGGGAGCAGGACCAGTCATATGCCCACTCTTTCCAGCAGCCACCTCCATTAGTAGAGACAGTTTAGGAGGAGCCTCCACCGATTTGGGAGGTGAATGGAGTATGGTATACTCAGGACCCTGCCAGACAGCGAAGTATGGGAGACCGACAGACCTACCAGCGTCCCCCGACCTTCCACAACACCGCATTCACCTCTGCATCACCTCCTTCACAGCAGAGCCCTAGATTTCAGCCATCCCAGTAGCAGCGGCAGCAATACCAGACGTCTGGCCATCAGGGTCATTACCAGGAGAGCCAGTAGAGCCCACATTATTAGCAGATACCCCGGCAGTAGCAGAGGTAGTACCCTGGTCAGCAGGACCAGTCTTCCCGTTCTTCTATCCAGTCTTATCCACTTCCTTCTTCGTCTGGTCCCGTGGATATTCAACAACAGATACTCGACGAGCTCCGTTCGTACAGGAATGAAATTCATGACTTACGGGTGGATGTAAACCGCTTGTCCAGATGGCGAGGTGAGCATACTGCACCCTCGACCTCAATCCCAGCCCATGTTCAGGCTAATCCCAATAAGCCTGAACCGATCTAGTTCTCAGCAACACTTTGGTCAGGTATTCTGTTCATCATCTCCTAGATCTGAACATGAGATTCTTTCGTGTGATGAGGCTAGTAGCATGTCACTCAGGAGCGGAAGGACCGTGACCGTACCTGACCGGGCGAGGGACATGAGGAGGGTCATCTCTGGAGCTCTATCTGAGGAGTCTTCAGAGGATGAGGAGGAGAGGCAGCGTATTCCGGAACCCCATCAGCACCATTCGAGGATTTCTACTCAAGGAGCCGAGAGGAGAAGGAGAGCACATATGCAGCATCGGCAGCATGGATACACTTCTGATTCTACGGAGGACCTTGCATCTCCAGTTATGGCAGACCACTCCAGCTTCTATTCCACAACCTATAGTAGATAGTTTAGATTCTGATTCCATGTTGCATTAAAAAGATTCTTATATGAAGAACTCTGTTTCAGTTAATGCCAAGAATGATCTTTTAGCTCATGATTCAGACTCTTCATCTTCTGTTTCCCTAGCTTCAATCCCTTTCCCCTGTGCTCTTACGGTAGGAAAGCGCATCAAAAAGATTCAAAAAGATGACCCTGATATGGCACGGTTTTGTAAAGAAAATATCATTGTAAAGGTGCCATTTTATGAGTATGTGGATAACCATCCTGCATTCCAGAAATACCTTAAGGTGAGATGCACACCTACAAGGGTTAGCAGGAAGAAAGAGAACCAAAATATAAAGACACACGTCTTGTCAGTAGCTACAACCTATTGTCTCAAGAATCAAACATTGCCAAGGAAAAAGAGAGGCATGGGTGCTCACTATGTGGAGAGTCGTATTGATGACATTGCGTTTGCACACACACTCTTTGATAATGGTTCTTCTATCAACTTACTTCCCTTAGCCTTATATCAGAAATTGGAGTTGGGACCACTTCACAAATCCAGATCTTTACTCCAATTTGTAGATCGTTCAGTGAAGAGACCTAAGGGAGAAGTGAAGAACGTCGTTATCTCGATTGAGGGGCAGAACTATCAGGTTGACTTCACAATCTTGGACATGGAGACCCCCAATCATTGGAGAGAATCTCGAATCATTCTCGGACGACCCTTCCTTAGAATCGCAGACACAACTTTTGATTATGGTATGGGAATGATGAAGTTCCGTTCTCCAAGTGGAGAAGTGAACCTTGAGATGAAGCAAACCAAGTGTCAGCGACCCTATTCAGAGAGTAGCATAGAGTACTCATCTTCAGAGGCAGATTGCAGAATGATTAGCATCGTTGGGATTTGGGGACATATTCCTTCAAGACAGAGCGAGACCCTTTCATCTGGAAAGGAAATATTGGATGATGCAGTTTTCCAGGTGTTGTCTGATCTTGTTAGAGATGCATCTACCTTTTCTATTGACGACGTAGAGATCCATTTGGATCTGTCAGTTTCATCCCCTTCGGAACGATCATGGGACATAGATGACGAGTCGGACACGGATTTGGCCGAACTACCGCATTTATTTGGTGATCCGACTCCCCATACTTCTGAGTTGGTGGCGAGTACTACTCAGCTTAGCTCACCTTCATGCAGCACAGAACCAGATTCAGTTTCAGTTCAGCCAGATTTGCTTGCTGACACCACATTGCCAGAGCTGAAATCACTACCTCCTACACTCAAGTATGCCTTTCTTGCGGGACCCAAAGAGAGATATCCTGTTATCATTAGCTCAGACTTGACTTTAGAATAGGAGTCTAGGTTGTTAGAGGTCTTAGAGAGGAACCGCAAAGTAATAGGTTGGACAGTATCGGATCTCGTGGGGATCAACCCCGCTCTCTGCTCGCACCACATTTTTACTGAGGATAATGTGAGACCTTCCCGTGAGTTCTAGAGGAGACTTAAACCCAATCTACGGGAAGTGGTGAAGAAAGAGATTGAGAAATGATGCAAGGTAGGATTTATATACCCTATTTCTGACTCCAAGTGGGTGGCCCCGCTTCATGTTGTCCCAAAGAAGTCAGGAATTCAGATGGTCACCAACGAGGAGGGGGTAGAGATCGAGACACGAGTACCCACGTCGTGGCGCGTCTGTATCGGTTATAGGCGCTTGAATGCCACGACCAAGAAAGACCACTTTCCCTTGCCTTTTTTTGATCAAATCTTGGAGAGATTAGCAGGGAAAGAATTATTTTGTTTTCTTGACGGGTACTCAGGATACAACCAGGTGTCCATAGCCCCTGAGGAACATGAAAAGACCACATTCACATGTCCATTCGGCAATTATGCTTTCAGGCGCATGCCATTCGGGCTCTGCAATTCCCCTGGCACATTTCAATAGTGCATGATAGCCATATTTGCCGAGATGGTGGGAGATTTCCTGGAAGTGTTCTTTGGATGACTTCTCGGTCCATGGTGATTCTTTTTATACATGTTTAGCGCACTTGGACCGAGTACTCACGAGGTGTAGAGAGGTCAATCTGCTTCTCTCCTGGGAGAAGAGTCACTTTATGGTGACGAAGGGTATCGTGTTGGGGCATGTCATCTCCAAAAGGGGAATGGAGGTTGGCTCTGCCAAGGTGGAGGTGATCAAAAAACTCGATCCACCTACCAACGTGAAGTTAGTGCGGTCATTTCTAGGGCATGTTGGATTTTATAGGAGATTTATTCAGGATTTTTCAAAGATCGCCTGCCCACTGACTGAGCTCTTAGGGAAAGACACAGAGTTCGTTGTAGATCACAGGTGTCTGGAGGCCTTTGAGCTCTTGAAGAGGAAGATTTGTGCCTTGCCTATCCTACAAGCTCCTGACTGGTCTCTCCCCTTTGAGATCATGACTGATGCTTTAGAGTTCACTATAGGAGCTGTGTTAGGACAACGATGAGAGAGGATTCCTTTTGCGATCCACTACGCGAGCAAAGTATTAGATCCTACACAGAAGAATTATACAATGACTGAAAAGGAAATGCTTGCTGTAGTATGGGCCCTCGAGAAGTTCAGGTCATATATTTTGGGCTCTAAGGTGACAATCTACACTGATCGCACAACCATTCGATATTTAATGGAAAAGAAGGACGTGAATGCGCGTCTTCTTAGGTGGATTTTACTCCTCCAGGAATTTGATTTGGAGATAAAAGATAAACATGGAGTGAAGAATGTTGTGGCTGATCACCTTTCTCGGATTGAACTTAAAGATTCTCCTGATTATGAGCGGATTAGAGAGACCTTCCCAGATGAGTCAATTTGTGTTATTGACTCACTCCCGTGGTATGCCAACATGGTGAACTATCTTGTCTCCAAGCAGGTTCCCCATGGTTGGACTAAGAGCAGCATTGACCGACTTATGTCGGATTTGAGGAGATACCACTGGGACGATCCTTTAATTTTCTTCTAAGGGCCGAATTGTGTTTGGAGAAGGTGTATTCCTCAGGAGGAGTACTAGAGTGTCCTCACATATTGTCATTCACTTGAGGCTGGAGGACACCATTTGGGAAAGAGAACCGCTCACAAGGTACTTCAATGTGGATTGTACTGGTCGACCCTGTTTAGAGATGCTATTGATTTTGTATGGTCGTGCCTGATCTGTCAAAGGATGGGAGGGTAGTTGGATAGAGAGATGAGATGCCCATGCAGGCAGTAATTATTTGTGATGTTTTTGATGCATGGGGCATAGATTTTATGGGTCCCTTTCCCAACAACCAAGGACATTAGTACATATTATTGGCGGTTGACTATCTATCTAGGTGGGTGGAGGCTATCCCAAATCGAACTGCAGACAGCAAGACTGTCTGTAAGTTTGTGAGAGACCATATTATTGCTAGGTTCGGGGTACCAAAGGTTTTGATATCTGATGGGGGTAGCCACTTTGTGAACCGAGATATGAGATCTTTATCTAAGGACTATAGATTTGAGCATAGAGTTACTAGTCCTTACCACCTACGGTCCAACGACATGGCAGAGGTTTCGAACAGAGATTTGAAGAGTATTTTACAGAAGTTGGTTCGTACCGATAGGAAGAACTGGTCCCAGCTCTTGGACCAAGTTCTATGGGCCTATAGGACAGCCTACAAGACACCATTGGGTACTTCACCATTAAGAATGATCTATGGCAAGCCATGCCATTTGCCCACAGAGCTGATTCACAAATCCGAATGGGCAATTAAGCAAATTAATTGGAGTTGTCACCTAGGGAAGCTTTGTCGAGACTTGAACTTGAACGAGCTCGTGGAAATCCAAAATAGGGCATATGACAACAGTTTGATTTATAAGGACAAAGTGAAGAGATGTCATGATCATCACATTAGGTGCAAAGACTTTGTCCCTGGACAAAAGGTATGGTTGTTCAATGCCAGGTTGAAGATGTTCCATGAGATGCTCAAATCTAAATGGACGGGTCCCTTTGTTGTTAAGAAAGTGCACGGGAATTGAAGTGTAGAGATAGCTGATCTCACAGATGGTGCACAATCTCATGTGGTGAATGGACAACTGTTGAAGCATTTTGTAGATTCGAAAGAACAGTTAGTCCAAGTCGAGGTCATCAACTTCATGCAGAGTGAGCACAGAGCAGATACATCATATTACTCTTCATGAAGATGCAACACCAAGATTCATCAACTTAGAAGATTCATTCAATCTTGTATATCATCCCTTCTCTGTATATTCTCCAGATCACATCTGTTCTCACACTTACTCCTGTCCTATACTTAGGCTGACCATAGCCTAAGTATAGGGGGAGCCGATGCCCACCACGTGTATATACTCATCCATTTCACCTCTTGACCTCGTCTGCCCCATTTTTGCTCTTCTTCTACACTTAGGCTGACCAGAGCCTAAATATAGGGGGCGGATCGACTTCTATATTTTTTTATTATTTTATCTGTCCTACGCTTAGCACGAGCTATGTCTTTTTCTCGCTTCTTGTGCTCTGAGGACATAGCACATTCTAAGTATAGGGGGGCGTGTATATATTACATATATACTTTATTTATAGCTCATACTTTCATGTATTTTTGTATATATTACATTAGTTACAGGGTGGGTAAAATTGGTTAAAAAAATTAAAATAAAAAAAAAACTTTTCAAAAAAATCTTTTTTTAAAAAAACATCTTTTTTTCTTCCTTTCCTTTTCAAAAAAAACAAAAATAAAAAAATAAAAATAAAAAAACTAACTAATGGGCTGGTTTAACCCCTGATACTTACACTTTCACACAAGACTAGTGATGTTCAAGAACACTTGGTTTATGAGCTCTTAAGATTTTGAGTTAACCAGCCTTAGTCTTTAGGGTCTTTGACTTAATTATTCACATTTCCCTAGTTTGAAAGATTGAATGAATATGTATACAGAGAGAGTCTGATGATTAGGGAAATTGGATACCTTTTGACTAGAGCTTGGTTCAACTTAGAATTTTAGGATCTCTAGAAACGAGAGTTCTTGAATGGATCAAGTCTTGTATTCACATGCACAATCAGGGGATATTCCAACTTATTCATTCTTTATTTGCTCGAGGACTAGCAAAGTTTAAGTATAGGGGGTGATGAATCCACGATTCATCATCTCAATATCTTGATCTTAGCCAAATCCCTGAGTAAAATCCCAAATAAATGTCCATAAAATCAATAAATTAACAAAATGACTCTTGTAAATAAAACACATTAATTATTGTATATTAGATTGTACAAAATAAATTAACAATAAAAAGCCGCAAAATTAAAGGAGTTTTTCACTTGTAAATAACACAAAACTTCATGTATTTTTAGTAATTTCATTTCAACTCTTTTTTGACTAATTCTTTTCTAACTTGTTAATAAAAGTGTATATAAAAATACAAAAATATAAAATATTTTTTCCTCAAATAAACGCTTCTAGACCCCAAAGACAAAAAGCCGTAAAGTCCAACTTCCCGGCCAAATTCCCGCTCCATATGAACTCCAAATTCACCAAACTCACTTTTAAAGTTCAAGTTAGAAAATTATCTATCCAACGGAAGCAGTTTCATTAAAATCGGAGCTCATTTGCAAAAGTTGGGTTTTGGGACCTAGATGTACATTGTATATTATGTATATATTCATTCGTTCTTCATTTTTTATTTTATCTTTCTTAAGTACTAAAAAATCCAAAAAAATCATCGTTGTTTTGTATTTTGATTCTAGTATTTTATTGTATTTTTCTGTTGTAAATATCTCTTATTTTAAAGATAAAAAAATAATATAAATTAGAAAAGCAAACAAAAAATGTACATGTTGTTTGTCTTCTTTTATAAATTCTCCACTATTTATTTTCTTCTCTTATATTTTATTGTATTTAAAGTAGCCTACTGTATTTTGTTTTATTTTCCTTTATTTATTTTCCATTCTCTACAATAACCACCATTCAACTCCACCATTCCACCCAAATTCCTAACTTCTAATTCAACCCCATTATTTTATTAACCTCCCACCACTTTAATAACCTCTCATTTTTTCTCTTTATATACATCTCATTCTCCTCATTTTTGCCTTTGATCCATCTTTATGTGAGGAGAGTCTAGTTCCTAGAGTTGAATCGGTTACAACGACACAACCGCGGTCGAACGACAACATCCCTCTTCCGGTGAGATCCGTTGGCTTTTTGGCCAACATCGTAGCCGCACCCACGCGCTGCTCGAGCTCATCGCTCCCCGCGATTCGAGCGAAGACCATGCTCTCGTGATCACATCATAGGCGACCATCTCCATCGTAGGCAATTTTTCTTCTCATTTTATCATCTTGTTATTTTTGTAATTTTCTTGTATCACATCACCACCATAGCCACAAGTTCATTGAGATCCATCTCTCTTTGTTTCTGCCCTAGGTGTTTGTTCCAATTGACCTTCTTGATTGCCCATTCAGATTTATGCACTGACTCTGCGGGCAAATGGCATGGCTTCCCAAACACCATTCTGAATGCAGAGGTTCCTAATGGTGTCTTGTAAGATGTCCTATAAGTCCAAAGGACCTGATCCAAGATCTGATACCAGTCCTTCCTTTCCAGGCAGACAAGCTTCTGGAATATGGTCTTAACCTCCCTATTCGACACCTCTGCCATTCCATTGGTCTGTAGGTGGTAAGGACTAGCGATACGGTGTTCGATGTCATAATCTTTTATGAGTTTCTTCACGTCTCTGTTCACATAATGGCTACCCCCATCAGATATCAATACTTTGGAGATCCCGAACCTAGAGATGGTATGATCTCTGATAAATTTACAGATAGTCCTGCTGTCTGCGGCTCGGGTTGGGATAGCCTCCACCCACCATGACAGATAATCCACCACAAGAAGGATATATTCAAAACCATGGCTAACTGGGAATGGGCCCATGAAGTCGATGTCCTAGGCATCAAAGACATCACAAATGATGATAGACTGCATTGGCATCTCATCCTTGGAACCAATGGTTCCTCTCATTCATTGGCATACTTGGCACGACTTCGCAAATGTGAGAGCATCGTGAAACAGAGTCGGCTAGTATAAGCCACATTGTAAAACCTTCCATGCGGTCCTCTTCTCGGAGTGGTGTCCTTCTGCCTCTAGACTATGGCAAAAAGTAAGGACACTATGATATTCCTCCAGAGGAATACATCTCCTCCAGACACAATCCGGTCCTTCAAAGAAAAGGATCGGATCCTCCCAATGGTAATATCTTGCGTCCGACTTGAGTCGGTCTATGTTGCTCTTGGGACAATCTTCAGGAACTTTCTTGGAGACAAGATAGTTCACTATATTGGCATACCATGGGAGTGAGTCGATAATAAAAACTGACTCGTCTGGAAAGGAGTCTCGAATAGATGTTTTATCAGAAGTATCAAGAATTTCGAGACAAGAGAGGTGAATTGCCAATACGTTCTTCTTTCTAGGTTTATCTCTGATGTCCAAGTCAAATTCCTGGATAAGTAAAATCCACCTAAGAAGACGCGCCTTCGCGCCCTTTTTTCCATTAAGTATCATAGTGCTGTATGATATGTGAACACAATCACCTTAGATCCGATGAGATGAGATCTGAACTTATCTAAGGCGAACACTACCGCAAGCATCTCTTTTTCGGTAACTGTATAGTTACGCTGGGTGAGATCAAGCATTTTGCTTGCGTAGTGTATGGCAAACAGGACCCCATCCCGCCTTTGGCCTAACACAACCCTGATGAATCTACGTTTCATCATCTTTATTCTATCATTTTGGCCTTAAAAATCCTAGTAAATGCATGTAAATACTGTTAAATTCATACATTTTATCTTCCATGCATATTTATGTAAATATTGTATAAAATACTATTTTTAAAGCCAAAATTATAGAATAAATAAAAAAAGAAAAAGAATAAAATATTGCAAATACTTTATGACCCGAAACCCTGAGACCTAGGCATCTCGATGACTAGGTCGACAAGGAATAAAGTAGGGGGAGATAAGGGCCAAAAACCAATAAAAATACCTATTTATTTTATTTATTTTCCTTTATTTTTGGAACCTATTTTTAGTTCTACTTTTTATACTTAAAATAAAGAAACTTTGTACATGAAAGTTGTAGATAATTAAATATAGAAAAATACAAAATTGATTTCACACAAAATTAATGCACAGATAAAAAGTTATGACATGAATAAGATTCCAAAATCCCAACTTCTCAGATCTGTATCTCTCAAATAAAAACTCAAAATGTATCGAAATCACTTTAATTGTATATAACTTTTAATAAGCTATTTAATGAAGGTGGTTTCAAAATTTTCTGAGTTAGATTGTGAAAGTTAGGTTTTGGACCCCTTTTGTATACTTGTTCAGATTAAAATATTCATTTTATTTATTATTCTTTATTTTTATAATTTTATATTTTTTTTATTTTGTAAAAATTATTTATAATATATGTGTATATTAAAACATGAAAAAATAATAATAAATCATAAAAATAAAATACTTGTATACAATACATAGGTATAATACCTATAAGTATACCTATATAGACTATACTTCTATTTATTTAATTATATATAATACATCAAAAAAATAAAATAAAAATATATTTAAGTTTATAAAAATAATTTATAAATATATAAAAAAATAAATAAAAATAATAAAAATAAAATACAAAATAAAATATTAAAATATATAGATAAATATGCCTATATAGGCCATAAAAGGTAACTTGTAATTTTATACATCTAAAAAATAAAAAAAATTTCAATAAAATAAATTATAAACATTTTTTATTTAATAACAAAAAATTAATAAATTCATTTGCTATTTATAATTGATTTTACAAGTCTTTTTCCGGAGGTTTTTATTGATTGGTCCACATGGACGAACCAGGAGGCTCGGACATTTGACCTGACCCCCTCTGCTGCATTGTAAGAACTATTTTCTTCCTCGACTTCTTCGAATTTTGGAGACCATGCCTTACATCCTCTCGTGTTGATCCCTTCTGTAATTTTTCTCCTCGTAGATTGGTGATTCATGCCCAAGTCTTTTCTTGGGCCGTTCACTGATCAAGTCGTTTTCCCTCGATCTTTGGAGCCTCGTCAACACTTCTTCAAAAACCACCCGACTCCCCATTTCAAACTTGAACCCTCTTTTGACCCTAGTTTGGATCCTTTCGCCGAGCTCCGGACCAGAGGCGTGACATGCATCCTCCAGCTCGTGAGCGGAGCCCAGGCGAGGGCCAAGGAGCGGCTCCATCATCTCCGGCCATCCTCGGCCGTAAGGTACCTATCTCAGGCATCTCTGCCTTTGAGGTTTGTTTTTTTGTTTTTTCTTGCATTTTTAAATTAGCCTTAGCTGTAGGAACCTATATCCACCTTCCATTTTGTCCGACACCCAACCAATTGCCTACGCCGCCACCTCACCCGAGCTTGCTCCGGCGAGCCTCCTTTTTTCGCCATCTCCGCCCCATTCGCTCCGCCAACTATCGAGGCATTTTGCCCTAGATGGTTTAACCATTTTTGCAGGCCTCTGAAGCACCCAAGACCAGCTGGACGCTCATTTTGATCATCACCGGAGATACCTGGGGCCGTCTAGCGTCTTCCACCTTGCCAGCATGCTCCGGCGGTCGCCGCGTGGTTTTGGAGTGCCCAGCCGTCAGAGGAAGGCCGCAGGAACAAGTTGGGCCCTTTTGGAGCTTCATCAAGCCGCAGAGGAGGAAGTTCGGAGCTGGGGAAGCTCGCACCTCTGCGAGTTCTTCCCAATTCATCGAAGCGACCCCTCAATCGTTGGATCAAGAACAGACACCCAGATCCTCCACGAGCCGTTTGATCGTTGCCTGCCTGGACCGTTGATTTCATCTGCATGATCATATCTCGGCCATTTGCGGGCGAAGCAGCATCGTGTCCTCCTACGCCGCCACGTGTATAAGTCAAGGAGCCCCTGCCATTTGATCTGCCCCAGGTGATGGGTATTTTGCATCTGCACCCTCACCATTTTGTGTTTAATATTTGGGCTGCAATCTTTCATCAGCCATTTAATACTTTTGTAATATTTGTAGATGTCCTCATGTTTCTTTTAATTGCATATTAGTCCCGACCACGTCACCTCACGTGCCTGTGCACGTGAGGGGAGTGTCCATTTTGCAAAGGAGCCCCTGTCAGTTTAGTTATTTGCATTCGGTATTGAAACTTTTATATTAAAGTGTAAACTTTTTGGAAAATTTGCATTTCAGCCCTCAGAGTTTTGATAATTACCAACAAGTACCTGCCAGGTCACGGGCCCCGTGCACGTGACATTGGCAATTTTGTAGGAATAACCTTTAGATTTTACTTATTTCTGATTGGTCCATGAATTTTATTAATTAGTTATAATTTTGCGAGAAAATTGCATTGTGGCCCCTGGACTTTTACAAATTTACGAAAATACCCCTGCTACGGTTGAATTTTCTCTTTGTTTCTTGCCTTTATTTCATGCATCTATAAAGCTCGAAAAAATTTAAAAAAATACCATAGATTCCTGTTTCATTGAGCTTTCACACCATATTTTTATTTCGCATTTTTTCATCCGTTTAATATTTATAAAAATTCAAAAAAATGCATTTTCATCCCTGTTTGCATTAAAAAATACATAAGAATTATAAAAAGTTTCTGAAAAATTCCAAAAAATTATATTTTTGTCTTTTTTAATGTCTTTATCCTTCAGACAAAAAATCACTAAAAATATAAAAAGAAAAATCAAAATAAATAGAAAAACATAAAAATCTCTATAAAAATATATAAAATCCATAAAAAAATGACAAAAATATAGTTTTGTTTCCTAATTTCTTCATTTGATTATCTTTATTTTAAAATTAATTTGGAGAATTTTTGTCTCTATTTTATATTTTATTTTCTCCATTTTAATTTCACGCAAATATTTTATTCCCTGTTTTGTGTATTTTGGACTTTAAAAATACCAAAAAATTAGCAGGAATATAGATAAATAAAAAACATTAGAAAAATATAAAAAGCACAAAAATATTTTATTTCCTGAATTTTGCTTATTTTTACCTATTTTTATAAATACAATATCTCTCTTTCCCTTATTCTATATATATTATATTTCATAATTTAATAGAAAAAGAAAATAAAAAATATAAAATATATAAAGAAAATACAAAATCAGAAAAATAAAAATAAAAATAAAAAATTATAAAAATAAAAATAAAAATAATAGCACACATAAGCAAATTCATCACAATCATTTTGAGCATTTTTGCTCTGATCTACCTGTTTGCTCCTTGTGTTCGACCTCTACACTACTTGCACTATATACATCTTTTGTAGAGTTATAATAAATTTTAACTCTGCACCGCTTTTCATTGTTTGATCTATGTTGTGGGTTAATTGTTGTCTGAATGTGGATTTCGTGAGCGGTCGCCTCAGCGACATTGTGATCCCACCTTGTGTGGATTGCTCTATACCCTCGCAAAATCCTATTCAACAAATGGCACCGTTGCTGGGGAGCAACATCACTTAGATCAACTTTTTGATTAATTGTGATTATTTACCTACTTTTTATGCTTCATTTATTTTCTTTATTTTTGATATATCTTGCTTGACTTGTCTAATCACCCTCTCTTGTTGACTTTGTGCGAGGAACCACGGATCGAGGAGGCACTTCATCCTAGGGCCTGCGCACCCATGTGAAGGAGGTGTGATTTTCTGACCTAGCATCAAAGAAGGTGGGGAGGACTTGAGAAGACAGTCACCATTTTAGCATATTTTTTTGTATTTATTATTTTTGTAATTTGAAGTGAGTGAGAGACCCTTATTTATTGTAATAAATACATGTACTCAGACTCTGGACACTCGGGCCTAATTTCCAAGTGTTTATACACTTGGGGGCTCACCACGATTTTCTCGTGTTTTCATCGCATTTTTCTTTGTTTTCCAATTTTGTTTTCTTATTTGTGTGATTGAGCCCTTAGTTTTAGAATCTGCTTGTCGATAGTGTTAGGTCCAAACACACTAACCACCATTGCATGCTCCTACAGAGAACGTTTGGACGTAATCAAATTTTGAAATACGATTCGTCCCGATAATGATAGTTTCTAAACTTAGGGCGATTTTCATCAGCTTGCATTTTCATATAGTTTAGGTTTGAATTCTGCTGGGCATTCCTTGCATGTAGAGTGTTTGGAGGCAAGGTGAGCATTTACGCTTTAGCATTCATCATCGTTTGCCGCTCGCATTGCTTTTCCGCCTCTCCCTCTGATTTTGATCACCTAGGTGCTTAAAAGAATTGATTCCTCAATAGGCTCGTGTATTTCTCACTAAAAATCCAAAAAAGTGATAACAAATAAAAATTGGGACTGCTAATATTACTCGACCCTAAAAAAGATCAAAAAGAAAAAATTGTCTTTGGGCGAGTAATCCCCTCATTGTCCTCATTTTACATTGCTCTGCGCACACGCTAAGGATTAGTGCCAAAATCCCATTTCAGCCCCCTAAGTGTTTGTACAACTTTTGGACTTCTTACCTAACTCTAAAACAGATAAGATAAAAAGACTACAATTGCAATCTTCACCGAGTTGAGTAGGTGAATTGAGGGTTTGTATTGTGTGAGTTTGTTTGTGTTTGCTTGTGTGCATACTAGATCGCCTCTGCACATTTGCGCCTTCTTCTTCGCTATCTTGATTTGACCTTCACGCTCTTTCGATCATTTCCTTTTGTTTTCGAGATGGACCTCTGGAGCGTATTTTATCCAGACTTTAGGGATCCCTCGTTCACTCCAGCCAGTTCACCTTCCTTTTTTCAGGAGGATCCTCCTCCTATTTTTTCTGATTTTTGTACATATCCGCCTCAGCCACAGTATCATACCTCGGATTTCTACCCACATCCATCACCACCTCTGTGCCTTCCACCTTCACATCCACCCGAGACTGATATGTTGGAGTCACCTCTCATGATTTCCACACTTGAGACCTTGTCCCAGTTCATAGAGCAAATGAATTCGAGGATTGACGACCTCACCTTCCTAAATAAGAGCCATATCGATAATTCACGATCTGATGATTTGGACTTGATTAAGGATTCTTATGAGAGCTTGCAATCACCCAAATTACAAAAAAATGAGAAAAATTTAAAAACTCAAAAAGATTTTGGGAGACCTTTTGTTGATTCAGACTGTGAGGAGAGTGTCCACTTGCTAGATACCTTGACCACACATCCATTCACACCCTGTCCCACCTTTGATCCCGAGGATGCTGTTGTACATACTGCTCTTGGCATGCCTCGTGTAGATGATGATTCTGACCTTCTCCCTTGTATGGAGGAGGTCCAAAAATTCAACAAAATGTTGAATGAACCCAAAGTGGTGGCCGCTATTCATGAGATCATTGATGCCCCACTTCGCCAGGCCATGACCCAATTATCTGCTCCTCATCATAAGAAGAAAAAGCGGAGGAGCAGATCTGAGCGTCATATCTTGACCATGGCCACTGCCCATGCCATCACACACCATCCCATTCCTCGAAAGAGGAACACTGCTACACCTTTCATCACCTGCACCATCTCTGACCATACATGTGATGACTCTCTCCTAGACGGCAGTGCTTCGATTAGTTTCATACCCTTCTCGTTGGTACAGTCTCTTCACTTAGGGCCTCTCAAGAAGACCGGAATGATCATTCAGTTTGCTGATGGATCAATCAAGAGGCCGAAGGGTATCCTTGAAAATACCGTCATTTCGATTTAGGGCATGAGCTATACTGTTGACTTTGCCGTGGAGACCTCCACAGGAAGCACTCTCTAATCATCCTGGGATGACCATTCCTCGCTTCCGCGAGGGTCGTTATTGACTAGGATCATGAGAGATTCGCTTCCGTCCTATTGATGATAGCGATGCGTTGATCATCGCACCCACAGTTGACCAGAGACCTGCAATTGATGCACCTTCACCTATCTTGGCTGACACTGAGGACCATGACCTAGATGATACTATCAGAGAATTTTGCTGCTTATTGGACTCCACTGAGACACGAGAATTCCTTCCCGTGGAGGAAGACTCGGAAAGCATAGACCTTGGTGTTCCTTCTTCTAGGACTTGGCGATGTGTTGATGACATCCGCGAGATCTACACGATCGATACCGTTGAGCAGAGGGCAGATTTATAGATTGAACATGACAAACATGACTCGAGTGCTTTCACTGATGAGTCTGCTCCTGTTCATTTAGATTCAGATGAGACCAAGGCCGAATTTGATCTGATTGCTTTTATTCGGGAATTCAGACCTTTTGATGAGAAGGACGATTCGGTTGAGATTATATAGGATAAATAGAGTTCGACTACTTCCACTGATGAGTTCGTTCCTTTTGTTTTTGACATGGACGAGACCTCGCAGGACGACACTGACTACACTTCTTCCGATGATGATGAGTTCATCCCATTCCACCTAGATATCCGCGAGACTCCTAAGGCCGAACCTAGTCGTACTTCTTCCATTGACCTATCTATGCCTTCACACCATAGGACCATCGAGGATATACACACTGTCGACCATGATCGACTCCCGTCCACTATGGACCCCAATGTCGACCTGCATCGTACCAGATCTATTCCTCAACAGTCTTGCAAGAAGGTTCGCTTTTGACCTTATTGATCTTTGTACATTCATCTCTGTTGCATATTCGCTCTCATCCATCTCCCGTATTGCTCATCCACCCATTCTCGTGTTTGCCTTGCTTAGGACGTACTTTTTCCTAAGTATAGGGGGGTGGATGAGCCGAGTGTTTATCATTCCGTTTCATTACACCTGTGGTCACCAATACTTAGGGCTTCTTTTACCCTAAGTATAGGGGGAGTGATGTGCACATCCTATGATCTCTCCTTCCATCTTTGATCTCTTTTCTTTTGTTCTTCTTTTCCTTTTCTATTATCTTTTTCTATCAAAAAGGTGTCATCCCTTTTTGTCAGCCTTCTATACTTAGGACGTACTTTGTCCTAAGTATAGGGGTGTGTGCACCCCAAGTTCTTCTATTCTTTGATCCTTTCCATTGTCTCCTCTTCTTGTCTATACTTAGGGATATCTTACCCTAAGTATAGGGGGAGATAGTCTGAGTACGATCTGTTCATTCCCACCCTTGACCCTCCCTGCTTTGTGTACAGTCTGCTATACTTAGGATTATTTGATCCTAAGTATAGGGGGGACGATCAACTTCTCATTCGCTCATTCATCTCTTTATTGGTTTATTCTTTAGACTTGTCTATACTCAGTACAAGTTATGTCTTCTCTTTTCCTCTCAAATCTATGAGGACATAGCTCAAGCTAAGTATAGGGGGGTCGTATATACTGTGTATATACTTTAGCCATAACTCGTACTTTTGTTTTTTTATTATGGCTAATAACACTAATTAAATTCATTAAAAACCTTAATAAAAAGATGTTATTATTCCTTAAATACTTTTTATATATACTGATTAATAAATCAGGAGAAAATGTTTTTTTTTGCAAAATGTTTGAAAAATAGTTTGAAAATCTTTTTGAATTTTTTTGAAAACTATTTTGTTCAATATTTTCAACCTTCGTAAAAATGTTTTGTTTGCAAAATTTCTTTTCTTTGTGTGAAATAAAAATGTTTGAAAAATTATTTGCAAATGGTTTGAAAATGGTTGCAAAAATATTTTGAAAAAAAAATATATATATACTGTTTAAAAAACCTTTGTAAAAATGATTTTCAAATATGTGTACATGTTTGTAAAAATATTTATAAAAATTATTTTGGACTATAGTTTTCAAAATTTGTTTGAAAAACCTTTTCAAATAAGTTTGAAGAATATATACATCACACCTAAATTCATTCTATATATCTATTTATAAAATTGACCACTTACCTTTGTAAATTCCTAAATCTACTTCTTGTAAATATAAGATGCATCCCTGTGTAAATATTTTGACCTAGTTTTTATCCAAAATCTTTTGTTTTTATAAAAATCCCAAAAACATTTGAAAAACTAAAATCCAAAAACATTTGAAAAATATTTTGAAAAATACAAAATTTTTGCATATGCATCGTCTTTACAAAAATCCATGGACCTATCTAATTTGTTAGATATTTATTAGATCCATTACAATTCGTTGATTTTTTTATTTTACACCATTTTATGTTTTTCTCTTATTAAAATCCATAAAAATTATTAAGATATCCTCAAAAATCATCAAAAATAGAAAAAAATATTAAAGCATGAAATTATTTTATTTTACAAGTTTTGACTTTATTTGATATTTTAAGCTTTTAAAAGAGGTCAAAATTCCTCTATTTTCCATATATCCTTATATATCCACATATATTTATATTATTAAAATTAAAAATCAATTAAAAATATTAGCAAAATAAAAATAAAAATCTTATAATTAAAAACCCACAAAAACATTTAAAAAACAAAACACAACCTAGGTAGACAACTCCCTTTTTCTCTATTTCCCTCTACTCTCTCTTGTATGATACTCTACATATTTGTGCAGTATACACATATTTTGTAGAGCTAAAATAAAAATAAATATTGACTCACACATTTGTATTGAATTATCATACATTGTAGGTTGATTGTTGTTGACATCACATTGATCTGGACCAAATTTCATGAGAGCAGCCGACACAGTGACTGCCAGATCTGATTTGTCAGACACTGTAGGCCCTCCAAGATAGGATGTTAGGTGCCTTGATCTTCATGGCTCAATAGGTACTTATGAAACACAAGACTGCTGGTTGATGAATCTGTGATTCATCACTCTAAAAGTTGAAAATAGAGCTTTGTTCCCAAGTAATTAGCTGCATATGTACACTTATATTGCATAATTAGCATTCATGCATGTGTAAATAATATCTGCATTTTAGCATTCAAAATTGCATAAATTAGAAGCCTAAAATTCCTTATAAAAATCACCTGTAAATACCATATTTGTATCTATTTTATACTAACTCCTAATCCAATAAAATCAACTTTATAGTATATATATTAGTAACACTAATAAAGAAAAAATATCAAAAAAATACTAACTAGTAAAATTGTCTAATAAAACTCAAATCCAAGTTTGAGACTATAACCTTAAAATCCACATATGTCTCTCATACAGTTTTTGATTTAGGTCTACTCACTTTTAAAGTAATATACATTCAAAGACCTTCAAAACAAGACCAATTTCATTAAAATCGGAGATCGTATGCAAAACTTGGGTTTTGGGCCCCTATTGTATATTGTACTTATTGACATTCTTACCCTTGTATTATATTCCTTCATTTGACCTCATTTCCATTTTTGGTCAACATGAAACTTGGGTTTTGGGATGTGCCATTTGCCCGCAGAGTTAGTGCATGAATCCGAATGGGCAATCAAGTAGGTCAATTGGAACACACACCTAGGGAAGAAACAGAGAGAGATGGATCCGAATGAACTTGTGGAGATCAGAAACCGAGCATATGACAATAGTTTGGTGTACAACGACAAGGTAAAGCGTTAGCACAACAGATTTATCGGGCGAAAGACCTTTGTTCATGTACAGAAGGTATGGTTGTTCAGTGCAAGGCTAAAGGTTTTCCAAGGGAAACTTAAATCCAAGTGGACAGGTCTATTCATAGTCTGTGTTGTGCATGACAGTGGATGTGTAGAGATCTCAGATCTTACAGATGGAGCACAGACATCCCTAGTTAATGGATAACTGCTGAAACACTTTGTCGAACCTAATGAACAGTTAGTCCGTGTTGAGGAGATTGTTTTCATGCGTGAGGTAGACTCAGAAGACACACATAAAGCCGAGCATGAGGCATTGCTACATTGAGCTCTCGCCATCAGCAGCATCAAAAAGATTCAGATCTTGATCCTTGTATATACTCACCTCCTAATGTACATACTTTATACCCCTCCCACCCCAATGATTAGAATCACTTGCCCCGGCTCCATATCGTTTCATTTTATGTCTATACTTAGGATTACCATATCCTAAGTATATGGGGGAGAGTGAACCCGAGTCTCTTCACCATTCTCTATATATTCTCCATCAATCCTCATACCCAATCATGCCCTATACTGAGGCTGACCGGAGCCTAATTATAGGGGGGACTAATGTCCATTCCCCCTCTTAACCTCGGCTGTCCCATTTTTTATCTTCTTCTACACTTATGCTGCCAGATCCAACGTATAGGGGGGTGGAATGACTTCTATACTTTTTGTAAATTTAGTTCTCCTATGCTTAGCACGAGCTATGTCTTTTTCCTCGCTTCTCGTTCTTTGAGGGCATAGCACACACTAAGTATAGGGGGGGTGTATATATTACATATATACTTTACTCATAGTTCGTACTTTCACATATTTTTGCGTATTTTTTATATATTATGCAATAATTACAGGGTGGGTAAAAATTGAAAAAAAAGGTAATTTTGTAAAATACATGTATATTTATAATACTTGTAAAACTCTTGTAAATTTTGTAAAAAAATTAAAACGTCTTGCATCTCATTTGCATATGCAAAGTAAAAAGTTAGTGGGTTCTGAACCAAGTTACGAATAGATGTTGAGGATGGATTTGATTTGACCTTAATCTACCTAATTTTAGAGGAACCTTATAGGAACTGGAGTTAAGATTTTTCAGGTCAAAGTGACTTAATTCTCGAGTCTGCAGGTCTATGTTCACGTCATCTTGACTAGTCTAAGTAGAATATCTCGTACACACGCATGATTCTTTTAGGCAGTGACCTAACTTGGACAAGGACCATGCAGTAGCTCTTCATTGATGAGATGGTGAGAAGGTAGAATCTTTTGGCTTGGAGTAGCACACGGGTGGAAACATCCGTCCTCCTCTATGGAGGGTAGTGCATCTCACCCTAGTCTGGTGGTGTTGATGTCTAAGGACGGGATGTTGTGGGTTACAATAATGCTTCAAAAGAGGGATAGTTGACTGGCTCAAGAAGAAAAACTCCTTATGTATATGCTGCACCTTATATATTATTACAAAAAAAGGAGATAGAACTTCAAAAAAAGTGGACATGCCTGATTGAAAATAAAATGACGGTCGGAGTCTATATATTTGCAAGGCATACGCTTCAAAGCCTCATACCATAGAAGCTTGCAGCTAGATGACTTAGCTACACTGGTCAAGCATCCTAGGATAGGTAGCTACAGTAGCTACCGTCCATTCTTTTCTCCACCCCCTCTTCTTGAGCTGGTCGTACTTGAACTTAGAAGGGAATACCCCGCTCCTCGAGGAAAGAGTTACTGGACAGGGGAATTAGAGTTACCTTGTTAGAGGAGGATGTTTCTTTGCCATTTATAATGTGGAGAGATATATTGCACTTACATAGTACAAGTAGAATCATAGTCATCAGAATTTGCGTATAAAGATTTGTTCTGACCTGACTGTTGAGGCATCTTGAATAGAAGACTTATGGAACTTAAAGGTTTTTAGGTCTTAAATTCAAATCCTAATAAAGTTCTGCCACATAATTAATCCAAAGGTCGATCCAAGCTCCATTTTCATCTTTAGTTCATGACCTTGGTATGGAACCCAATTTCATTTCACTTTTGCATTTCATTTTAGTTGCTCGGGGACGAGCAAGGTTTAAGTATAGGGGGTTGATGAATCTGTGATGAATCACTCTAAAAGTTGAAAATAGAGCTTTGTTCTCTTGTAATTAGCTGCATATCTACACTTATATTACATAATTAACATTCATGCATGTGTAAATAATATCTGCATTTTAGCATTCAAAATTGCATAAATAAGAAGCTTGAAATTCTTTATAAAAATCACATGTAAATACCATATTTGTATATATTGTATACTAACTCCTAATCCAATAAAATCAACTCTATAGTATATATATTACTAACACTAATAAAGAAAAAATATCAAAAAAATACTAACTTGTAAAATTGTCCAATAAAACCCAAATCCAAGTTTGAGACTATGAACCTTAAAATGCACATATCTCTCTCATAGAGTGTCTGATTTAGGCTCAATTTTAAAGTAATATACATTCAAAGACCTTCAAAACAAGACCAATTTCATTAAAATTAGAGATTTGGGTTTTGGGCCCCTATTATATATTGTACTTATTGACATTCTTACCCTTGTATTATATCCCTTCATTTGACCTCGTTTCCATTTTTGTCAATATGAAACTTGTAGATCTCATCGATATCTACAACTTTCATGTTTTGAGTTTTTCCAAATTCGGCCTTCTTCTTCTCCTTTTCCTTGCATCTTCATCTGAATAACCTGATTGGGCCACGCGACACTCTCTGTTACGCCACATGGCCCGCCTCGTTGCGCGCCACGCACGCTTTGCCCGCAGCCGTTCGATCACTTATGGGCATTTCCATCATCGCCGTTCATCTCCGCTTCATCCCAGACCCTCCGATCCGTCTGCTTGATTTCATCACAGCCATCCTCCCGCGCCTTCACCTCAGCCTGCCACATGTCTTCATCGTAGCTGCCTGATCGTCTTCCTTCCATTACATCTTAACCACTCCTTCCCACTCCATCTTACGCCCGTTCGATAATTCCCTGATCAAATAATCACCGTTCGTCTTCGCCTTCTTCTCCTTACAACACGTGACGTTCTCTGCACCCTTCGATCCGCCTTCTATCGATATAATCTCAACCGCACTTAAGCGCCCACTTCTTAGCCATTGGATCATAAGATCCAACAGCCAAGGACCCTTCTTCCTCCTCCATTCGCCCTCACCCACATTCTCCACCTTGCACACAGCCTTCACCCTTTCCATTTCCTCCACCTTCCGCCACCGGAACCCCAAGCTCCACATTTAGATACCCCCTCTGCCTCTATTCCAAGCCATCCCGCCACTTACGTGAGGCGAGAAGAGAGCTCTGGAATCAGGGTTGTCAGTGACAGCGAAAGCTCTTCACCTTCATTGCAGCCAAGATCCTTAAGCTGCTCGAGCTCGGCCCCTTGCCACGGCCTTGAGCGACGACCAAAGAGGTGAACATCTCTCTCCCCCTAGGCATCTACTTCCATCCTCATCACGTAAACTCTTTCCCTCTTCGTTTCCTCTTCTTTGTTGCCTTCCCTCTCAGTCCTCTGCTACAGAATCTCTGCATCCCTCTTTAGTTTTAGAATTTTGTTTCGATCACCCCATATCATCTCCATTTCCCTCACATATTCTCTCTTTTACCCTCATATCATCGTCATCTCCGATTGAGTATGTGGTCGGAGAATAGCTCTTGATCTCCATCATCCGAGGAAGGAGCACGCCATCCCCCACTCCAAATCCACCTTCCCCTACGCCATTCACCGCTCGCACGACCCCCGCATGCACGATCACACACGCCGATCTGCCTCCCTCTCTGCCCACAGATGTAGAGCAGCTGCACACGGCTGCGGTAAGCCATCTGCTCCAGCAACTCTGCCAAAACTCAAGTCACCGTGCCCCTACGTGCTCTCCTCCAGACGCCTTCCACCAGCCTTGCGTGGTCAAGCCTTCAACGGCTAAGTCGCTTCGCTGACTGTTGACTCTGCTCCGACGACCCTTAGACGTGTGTCGGACGTCTAAGCGACGCCAATCTCCGCCCACCGCTGATTCTCCATCGCCAGCAGCTCTGACATACTGGCACTGCTCAATTCTCATCGAGCGGTTCAAAATCCATCAGACCGCGTGCTCTCCTCCTGACCTCAGCTTCGGGTTCGAACGAAGCTCCGGAGGCCGCCACGTGGTTGTCAGGCCCGAAGCAGCCACTGAACCGGCCTTGCACGTGAGGAGCACGTGCTAAGGGTAATTTGCATTCGCCTCCCCCGACATTTGGCATATCACACAAAGGTCCAACCTCTCATGCCTTCACGAGAGGTGCACGTGGGTGGTGGGAAATTTGCGTCCAAACCCTTGTAAAATCAACTGCTTACGACTAAGTCCCTACCTGTTGGAAAGCACGTACGGCGCACGAGATGATTGGAGAAGTTGCGTAAATTCCCTCGCGGGTATAGGTAATTTCATTTTAGTCCAGTCGGCATGTTTTTATTTTTAATCAATTTTATTTTCTGTATTGCATCCATACCCCTATGTTTGCATATTTATTTAAACATCCATTTAGAATCATTTTTCATTCCAAAAATTGTATAGTATAGAATATCTTAGGCTTTATCATTGCGAATGCTTGTTATATTTTTGTAAGCTTCAAGTTATTTAATGTAATTATTTTAGTGGAAAATAGTATATTTTGCCTATTGTTTGCCTTTAATTGATTATTAAATTGATTGATGCTCCAAAAATTGTGAAAAAATCACAATAGGTAGAGTTTGATAGTTTTATCTTGTGCCCAAAAATCACATCATTTGTACGTAAATTGAGGTCTAAATAAATTAAGTGGTGTTTTGTCTAATCAATTTCTAATAAGTCAAATTAGTTTTTTGGGATCTAGTAATTTTACTGGATTCATTTCACATAGAGTCATCTAGCATAATTTTAGTTTCTAAAAATAATTTTATTTGGTATTTATTAAATTTGATTTTACGAAAATTACCCCATATTCATGTTTAATTCACAAGTAATTCATTTAGAGTCGAAAAATTCCAAAAAAAATAGGATAGTTTCATTTCATCATAATTGATATTCTGGACAGGTTTGAGACTTTTCGGACTTAATCTGATCATAATTTATATTTTAACCCTCAAATTTTGTCCAAGATTGCATTGCAATTTTAATTGCATTAAAAAACATAAAAAAAATATTCTCCTAAAAACCTAGCATCTATAATGACTTTAAATTAATCTAAGGAGAAAGTTTCCTCCCTGAGTTCGACCTTGGGCTTGCCCAAGTAAAATAAAAATTTCCGCTCGAAATTAATTGAGAAATTGATTAAAGTGGTTTTTGGTAAATTTGATTTCACCCGACTGCAACGAACACATAAAATTTAATCGTTAATCTGGTTAGATTAAAAGGGTGAAATTAGGGTTTTTCAAATGGCGCAGTTGCCGGGGAGGCATGACTTAGGTTAATTTCTAGAAAATTTAGATTTTAGGTTTTCCATCCCCGAGTAGTCTGATTCCTGGTTTTTCTTGTGAATATTTTTTCTGTTTATTTTTAGCATTTGTTTATTTTGTGTCATCCTCTCTCTGACCATTGTTTATTTTTATGCGAGGAACAAGAGGCATCGAAGGAGATTCGCCAAGCTAGCCGAAGAACAAGCATCAATTTTAACTGAGTGGTTTTTGAGAGACTTTGTAAAAGAGAGAGAGAGAGAGTTTGCATTTACAGTGGTTCCCGTTTGGGTTCTCGCGTGTGTAAGTCAATAATAAAAAGAGACTCTGTGTGTTGTGTGGTTGCTTGACGTAGGATATGATCTGCACTCACGGCTCTTAGAGCTTTCTTAGGACTGTTTGTGCTCGTAATATCTAGGACCACACTTCACCATTAAAAGACGCACTTAGACCGCACAACTTAGCCAAATTTAACTTGTTCTTCACTCGATAATAGAACTGCTTATCTAGGAGCGGCTTTTTCATTGATTGCATTCATTTAGATAAAATTCCAATTCTGTTTTGCATCCCACTTGTAGAGTGTGATGATCACTGTAAGTCTTCTGAACTTGGCATAAATCATAGTTTTATCGTGTATCGGCTTTTCTCGACTCTTTCTCCCTTGGTTTTCTAACTTTGGATTAAAGGAAATTAGGAGTGGACGATAGGCGTGCCTTGTGTGTTGGACTAATCAAGTGGTCATCTAACTTAACATAAGGGCTGCTAAACAAATTGACCAAAAAAATCGACATAAAATCGAAAATTCTGTTTGCAGGAGAATAACCCTGACCTTGATTTCAGGCTGAGTGAGGGTACAGATTGTGTGTGCACACCCTAAGGCAGATCCAAAATCTCTGCCTTCCATATCACGTACCCCGATCCTAGAAAATATCACAACACGAATTCTTATAGGTTCAACTGACCAGCGCCAAGTAGCCTTCGCTTGTTTCAACAGGTAAATAGGGGTGAAGCAGCGATGCACCGTGACAAGTTGTTAGTAACCCTCCGGGGTGAAGTTATAAGCCTTGTCAGCCTCCGCCTACTTCAGTAGGTAGATAGGGACGGGTCCTTGAACTTCTCAGCCAGTGATAGGAGCGAAGAAAGGAAGGACGTTGGTATCTTAGGCGACAGGTTAAATAGGGGAGACGCGTCCAGCTTTGAGCCGACTTCCCTATAGGCCACGTAATCCTTGATATTTGCCTGAAAAATCACACTTAAAATCAACCAGATTAATCGGACCCATCTTCGGGTCCTTCACCGTGTTGAGTGTGAATTTAGGGTTTGTGATTCAATTGCTTGCTTCAGGTAGGAGTCAAATCCTATCTTTACACTGGTGCTCCCGATTCTTCTTTCTGCCGTCAAAGATGACTGACTGGGGGTATTTACTCAAGCTTCTCAAATCTCTCATTGAATCCCTCACGAAGTTCATCTTCATCGGCCCAAGCGCAACTTGGGTCAACCTGAGTTCATGACCCTCTTTAGTTCGGGATCTCTCACTCTCGGGATGGTCACCCTAAAACCATCCCTTTGCTCTCCTCTCATCTTACCAAGGAAGACCTTCTCCTTGGTGAGAATGTCTTCATTACTACGTCCTCTAACCTAGACCACATTATTTATCCAGGTAAAGAGGACGAACCCGAGACCAAGATGCCTAAGAAAAATCCAGACAAAGAGGAACACAAAGATGATCCTATGCATCAAGTCCTTGTCCGTTTAGCTAGAGCTGAGCAGCTAAATGCAGATCTTATGGCTAGGATGGGACAGGTGATTGAGACGGTTGGAATAGATAGACCGATGGTAGATTCCTACAACCCAACTGAGAATGAGATGCATAGTTGGCTCGTACCTGAGGTACCCCCAGAGGCATTTGAGCTGAAGCCCCATTTCCTTAGTCTGCTACCGAAGTTCATTGGAAATGCTACAGAAGAACCATATGCTTTCTTGAGAGACTTTGAGTTGGTGTGTAACAACCTTAGTCATCCTAGGGTTGGCCAAGATTACATTAGGCTGAAGTCTACCATGTTTGCCTTAGGAGATAAGACTGCCTATTGGATGAAGAATCTCAGGGTTAGATGTACGACTTGGAGGCAATTCAAGGATTTATTTTTGAAGAAGGTCTACCCAGTCAGTAGGACTAACCAGACGAAGACGAAAATCACTAGCTTTTCTCAGGGCCCCCACAAGCCATTCCATGAAGCCTGGGATAGATTCAATGAATTGACACAAAAATGCCCCTGTCATGGCATTACCAAGGTGATTTTAGTCCAGACCTTGTTCTGTTGTATGACCCCGAAAATGCAGGGGTTGGTGAGTGCAGCATGTGGAGGTAGCTATCTGAATAAGAACGAAGATGTCGTATGGAAGATCCTAGAGCAGATGGTAGAAACATGCAGATCTCAGGCCAACAGGGCCTATCAGGTGTCTTCCTCAAACCTATATAATGAAACATCTATGAGGACTGTAGCGGATCTGACAGATGACCTAATCCCTAGCATGGGGATAATAGCTGATAAGCTCACCATGGTAGAACAGATCCACAAGAGGGTCACTGACCTTGAGGCGCTTTCACGATTTCCGAAGCAAGTGGAGGAATTGACTGAGAAGGTAGCCAAGATACGATTACTCACCCCTTCTACACCACCTATACATGTACATCGAGTTCAACTAGTACAGGAGCAGGTATAGGGGCCTTAGAGAAATTGGGTTGAGGAGCAGCATTACACTCAGCAGGAGCAGCACGCACCCCCACAGGTGAAGTCAGTCTACGAGAAGCCTTCACAGGTGTTTGAGATCAACGGGTTGTGGTACAGCCATGATCCCATCAGCAGACAGTCAGGGATAGAAAAAGGCCAGCCACACCGACCTTCCCTAGCTTACCAGGAAACCAGCTTCGTCCCCACACCGTTCTTGGTACAGTTCTGGCCAGGACAAGGATACCATCCTCAGCAGCAGACATTCCACTCAGGCCAGCAGGGCCCTCCACCACCTTACACCGCACCGTCCCACCCACAGCAGTACCGGCAAGGCCAGCATGGCCAGTATAGACAGTCGAATCACTCATCCTCTAGTCAGCAGCAGCAAGCCCCACCCACTAGTGAATTGGAGTCCCTTACCTTGGCCATCTATAATTTCACTGATAGGGTTCAGCAGATACATTACGATTACCTGGATGTAAGAACAGATCTGAACCGTGTCTCATGCCACCAGGATAAGCAGATGGCACCAAAGACCCAATTCCTGCCCAGGTTCAGGCCAACCCCGATAGCTTGAACAGGGACAGCATCGACCACGCGATCAGGTGTATTATTCAGATTACTCTCTATCTGAACATGAGATCCTTTCATATGATAATGTTAATCATATGTCCCTCAGGAGCGGAAGGACCGTGACCGTACCTGATCGGGCGCGGGTACATGAGGAAGACGCCGCCAAGTCTGTACCTGAGGAGATCTTGGAGGTAGAGGAGCAGCATCACCACCACCATCACCAACAGAATAAGAGGATTTCCAAGTCCTCAAAACACCATGGCAAGAAGAAGGAGAGGAGCACCAGCTATGAATCAAGCAAGCCTGATGAAGAGCATGCACCTCCATCTAAGGAGGACGCACCAAGAGCAGCAGTAGATGCATCACCTGCTTCGTTTCATGAATTTCTTTCCAATTAGTGTCAGAGTCAGAGTCCCGGTCCTGTACAGAACTCAGTTTCCCATTTGAATGAGAATAATCCAGTTTCAGAATCCGAATTATCATCAATAATCCCTTCCTCCGTGCCCTTAAGGGTGGAAAGAAGAAGAAACCAAAAAACTCCGAAAAGATGACCCTGAGATGGCGGAGTTCTGCAACAAATATACCAAGGTCACAATCCAATTTGATAAGTATGTGGATATGACACCTGCATTTTAGAAGTACCTTTAGGTGAGATGCACACCTACTAGGATCAACAGGAAAACCAAAAGCCGTGTTGAGAAGCGTGTTTTGTCAGTAGCCACTACTTGTGCCATCAAGAATGTGTTTCCAAGGAAGCAAAGGGACATGGGTGCCCATTATGTGGTGAGTTATGTCGATGACACTATGTTTGCATGCACTCTCCTAGATAATGGATCCTCAATTAATCTGATGCCAACATCCCTCTATGAGCGGCTAAATCTAGGATCTCTTAGGAAATCTAGAGCCTTACTCCAATTGCAGACAAATCAACCAAGAGGTCCAAGGGAGAATTGAGGAATATTATCATCAAAGTCAAGGGTCGGGATTACATGGTGGACTTTACAGTCCTTGATATGGAAACACCTCGAAATTGGAGAGATTCCCATATCATTCTTGGAAGGCACTTCCTTATAATAACAGGGGCCTTATTTGATTATAAAATTGGAAAAATTCAGTTCCAAACTCCATAGATGAGGAATCGAGATGAAGCAGACAAGGTGGCAGAGGTTAGATTCAGAATCAAGCACCGAGTATACTTCGTCAGAAGCATATTGTGTTCATATAGACACCGTTCGGTCATGGAGACAGAGCCCAGCTAGCACTGATGAGTCCCTCTTCAGTGGAGAGAATCTTGTACATGAGACAGTTTGCGAGATCCTTAGGAACAAACTTAGCACAGATCACAAAGAAAATGCATCCCCCTACATCTTCGATGACACAGACGCCCAGCTGGACCCGTCAGTCCTTCCCTCTTTAGGACAATCAGAAGATGAGTATGATGAGTCAGACGTGACTTTCGCCGATTGCTTGGATACTTTTGACGATCCGACTCTAGAGCTGAGTCAGTTGGTGGCAGTTACTTCAGAGACAGATCCAACCACTACCAACAAAGAGCCAGAATCGATTGAGCCAGATTTTCTCAACGACCACACTTTACCTGAGCTCAAACCAATACCCACAACCCTGAAATATGCCTTCCTTACGAGACAAGAGAGAAAATTTCTGGTTGTTAACAGTTCGCGACTGACCGAGGAGCAGGAATCTTGCTTGCTAGAGATCCTGGAGAAAAACCGCAAGGCGATAGGATGGAGCATCTCCGATCTCCACGGGATGAATTGTGCTCTGTGTTCGCATAATATCTACCTTGAGAATGAAGCTAAACCCTCTCGTGAATTCCAACGCACGTTGAATCCAAATTTACAAGAGGCCGTGAAAAAGGAGATTGAAAAATGGTGCAACACGGGTTTTATTTATCCCATCTCTGATTCCAAGTGGGTGGCACCTATTCATGTTGTCCCAAAGAAGTTAGGAATTCAGACGACCACCAATGAGGATGGAGAGGAGATCGTGACATGAGTACCCACGTCGTGGCGTGTCTGTGTGGATTACAGACGCTTGAATGCCGTGACGAAGAAGGATCATTTTTCCTTACCATTTATCGATCAGATCTTAGAAAGATTAGAGGGAAAGGAATTCTTCTGCTTCTTAGATGGGTACTCATGCAACAACCAAGTATCCATCTCTCTTGAGGACCAGGAGAAAACGACATTCACATGCCCCTTTGGTACCTATGCTTTCATATGCATGCCCTTTGGGTTATGCAACGCTCCTGGTACGTTTCAAAGGTACATGATTGTAGTATTCGCTGAGATGGTCGATGAATTCCTGGAAGTCTTCATGGATGACTTCTTGGTCCATGGTAATTCCTTTGATTCCTTTCTTAAAAATCTGGACCGAGTTCTCAAAAGATGTTGTGAGGTAAATCCGGTGCTCTCATGGGAGAAAAGTCACTTCATGGTGACGGAGGGCATTGTGTTGGGCATGTCATCTCCAAGAGAGGAGTGGAGGTTTACCCTACCAAGATGGACGTGATCAGATGACTCCAACCACCAACCAACGTAAAACAGTTGCAGACATTCCTCGGGCATGTTGGATTTTACAGGAGATTTATCAAAGACTTTTCAAAGATCACCCGACCGCTAACTGGGCTTCTAGGCAAAGACGTGGAGTTTATTGTAGATCACAAATGTCTTGATGCCTTTAAGCAACTTCAAGGGATGATCATGGATGCCTCGATCCTACAAGCCCCAGATTGGTCTCTTCCTTTTGATATCAAGACGGACACCTCAGACTTTGCTGTTGGGGATTGTTGAACAGAATTTTGTGAGGGTCTAGAGCAATCCACACAAGGCGGGATCACAATGTCGTTGAGGCGACCGCTCACGAAATCCACATTTAGACAACAATTAACCCACAATAGAGATCAAACAATGAAAAGCGGTGTGGAGTTAAAATTTATTATAACTCTACAAAAGATGTTTATAGTACAAGTAGTATAGAGGTCGAACACAAGCACCAAACAGGTAGATCATGGCAAAAATGCTTAAAATGACTGATGAATTTTTATATGAGTGCTATTTTTATATGTTTTAAATTTTTAAAATTTTTTATTTTATTTTTAATTTTATAATTGTATATTTTGATTTTTAAAATTTTGATTTTGTATTTTCTTTTTATATTTTATGTTTTTTTTATTTTTTTCTTTTAAATTATGAAATAGAATATATATAGAATAAGGGAAAGAGAGATAATGCATTCATAAAAAAATAGGTAAAAATAAGCAAAATTAAGGAAATAAAATATTTTTGTGCTTTTTATATATTTCTAATGTTTTTATGATTTTTCTATAATTTTGCTAATTTGTTTAGTATTTTTAAAGTCCAAAATACACAAAACAGGGAATAAAATAATTGCCCGAAATTAAAACAGAGAAATAAAATACAAAAAGAGACAAAAATTATCCAAATTAATTTTAAAATAAAGATAATCAAATAAAGAAAATTAGGAAACATAAACTATATTTTTGTGATTTTTTATGGATTTTATATATTTGTATAGAGGTTTTTAGTGTTTTTCTATTTTTTTGTTTTTTCTTTTATTTTTTTAGTGATTTTTGGTCAGAAGGTTAAAGACACTAAAATACACAAAATATAATTTTTTGGAATTTTTCAGAAATGTTTTGTAATTTTTAAGTATTTTTTAATGCAAACAGGGATGAAATTGTATGTTTTTACATTTTTGTAAATATTAAACGGATGCAAAAATGCGAAATAAAAATATGGTGTGAAAGTTCAATGAAACTGGAAGCTATGGTATTTTTTAAATTTGTTCGAGCTTTATAGATGCATGAAATGAATGTAAGAAACAAAGAGAAAATTCAACCCTAATAGGGGTATTTTCGTAAATATGCAAAAGTCCAGGGGCCACAATGCAATTTTCCCGCAAAATTATAACTAATTAATAAAATTCTAGGACCAAATAGAAATAAGCAAAATCCAAAGGTTATTCCTGCAAAATTGCCAAAGTCACGTGCACGGGGCCCGTGACCTAGCAAGTACCTGTTGATAATTATCAAAACTTTGAGGGCTGAAATGCAAATTTTCCAAAAAGTTTACACTTTAATATAAAAGATTCAGTACCGAATGCAAATAACTAAACGGATAGGGGCTCCCTTGCAAAATGGCCACGTGCTGTGGCCGGGACTAATATGCAATTAAAAGAAACATGGGGACCCCTCTGCAAATATTACAAAAGTATTAAACGGTAGATGAAAGATTGCAGACTAAATACTAAACACAAAATGGTGAGGGTGCAGATGCAAAATACCCAGCACCATGGGCAGATCAAACGGTAGGGGCTCCTTGACTTATACACGTGGCGGCATAGGAGGAGACGATGTTGCTTCGCCCGCAAACGATCGAGATCAGATCATGCGGATGAAATCAACGGTCCAGGCAGGCAACGATCGAACACCTCGTGGAGGATCTAGGTGTCTGTTCTTGATCCAACAGTTGAGGGGTCCCTTCGACGAACTAGGAAGAACTCGCGGAGGTGCGAGCTTCCCCAGCTCCGATCTTCCTCCTCCGCGGCTTGATGAAGCTCCAAAAGGGCCCAACTAGTTCTTGCGGCCTTCCTCTGACGGTTGAGCACTCCAAAACCACACGGCGACCGTCAGAGCACGCTGTCAATGTGGAAGACTCCATACGGCCCCAGGTATCTCCGGTGATGATCAAAACGAGCGTCCAGTCGGTCCTGAGCGCTTCAGAGGCCTGCAAAAATGGTTAAACCATCGAGGATAAAATGCCTCGAGGTTGGAGGAGCGAATGGGGCGGAGATGGTGAAAAAGGGAGACTCGTCGGAGAAAGCTCCGGCGAGGTGGCGGCGTAGGCGATTGGTTGGGTGTCGGACAAAATGGAAGGTGGATATAGGTTCCTACAGCTAAAGCTAATATAAAAATGCAAGAAAAAATAAAGAAAAACAAACCTCAAAGGCAGAGATGTCTGAGATAGGTACCTCACGGCCGAGGATGGTCGGAGATGATGGAGCCGCTCCTCGGCCCTCGCCTAGACTCCGCTCGTGAGCTGGAGGATGCTTGTCACGCCTCTGATCCGGAGCTCAGCGAAAGGATCCAAACTAGGGTCAAAAGAGGGTTCAAGTTTGAAATGGGGAGTCGGGTGACTTTTGAAGAAGTGTTGACGAGTCTCCAAAGATCGAGGGAAAACAACTCGATCAGAGATTCATGGCCCAAGAAAAGACGTGGGCGTGAATCACCAATCTACGAGGCGAAAAATGCAGAAGGGATCAAGACGAGAGGATGCAAGGCGTGGTCTCCAAAATTTGAAGAAATCGAGGAAGAAAATAGTTCTGATAATGCAGCAGAGGGGGGGTCGGACAGTTGACTGGAGGTCAACTTTCTGAGCCTCCTGGTTGGTCCACGTGGACCAACCAGGAAAAACCTCCAGAAAAAGACTTGTAAAATTAATTTGAAAAAGCAAACAAATTTATTGATTTTTGGTTATTAAATAGAATATTTATTATTTTATAAATTATTTTATTGAATTTTTTATTTATTTTTTAGATGTATAAAATTACAAGTTACCTTTTATGGCCTATATAGGTATATTTATATATATATTTTAATATTTTATTTTTATTTTGTATTTTAAATTTTATTAATTTTGTTTATTATTTTATGTATTTATAAATTATTTTTATAAACTTAAATATATTTTTATTTTATTTTTCTGATGTACTATATACAAATAAATAAATAGAAGTATAGTCTATATAGGTATACTTATAGGTATTATACCTATGTATTGTATACAAGTATTTTATTTTTATGTTTTATTTAGTATTTAATTCATGTTTTAATATACACATATATTATAAATAATATTTACAAAATTATAAAATTATAAAAATAAAGAATAATAAATAAAATGAATATTTTAATCTGTACAGGTATACAAAAGGGGTCCAAAACCTAACTTTCACACCGCAATTCAGAAAAATATGAATCCACCTTCATTAAATAGCTTATTAAAAGTTATATACAATTAAAATGATTTTGATACATTTCGAGTTTTTATTTTAGAGATACAGGTTTGAGAAGTTGGGATGTTGGAATCTTATTCAGATCATAACTTTTAATCTGTGCATTATTTTGGTGTGAAATCAATTTTGTATTCTTCTATATTTAATTATCTACAACTTTCATGTACAAAGTTTCTTTATTTTAATATAAAAAGTGGAACTAAAAATAGGTCCCAAAAATAAAGGAAAATGAATAAAATAAATAGGTATTTTTATTGGTTTTTGGCCCTTATCTCCCCCTACTTTATTCCTTGTCGACCTAGTCATCGAGATGCCTAGGTCTCGGGGTTTCGAGTCATAAAATATTTGCAATATTTTATTTTTTTTCTTTTTATTTCTTTATTCTATAATTTTGGCATTAAAACAGTATTTTATACAATATTTACACCAATATGCATGGATGATAAAATGCATGAATTAACAGTATTTACATGCATTTACTAGGGTTTTTAAGGCCAAAATGATAGAATAAAGACGATGAAACGTAGATTCATCATCCCCCTATACTTGCCTTTGCTAGTCCCTAGCAAACACTTATGCAATAACCGCATAAAAGGAAAAACAAAGAAAAGAAAAAGAAGAAAGATGGACTAAATTTAATTGTCAAACTTGTCTTCACAAAATCAAAGTTTGGAGCTTAAGTCGGACCTTTGAAATTTTAGTGCGAGTGGAACCTTAATGAGAACTGGATTTGAAATCCAACAGCCTTCGAGAATCCCAAAACTCTGCTCAAGTCTCCTCAATAGCTAGGTCAAAAATATTTCAACTCATACGCAAACCCTTACGACTTTGAATCTGACTCATACAGTGTAAGTGATGGTGGATCTCCCCAACTAGAATGACAAAGAGATTGACTTCTCCAGTACAACAAACCAATGATTCCCCAATCCAATAACTCCTTCCTTGAGGAGCGGGTATTCCCTTCTAAGTTCAAGTAACAACCAGCTCAAGAGGAGCGGGTGAAGAGAAGAATGGACGGTAGCCAGTATAGAAACCTATCCTAGGATGCAAGACCAGTGTAGTCAAGTCATCCATCTGCAGGCTCACATGATTTGACTTTGAAGCTCAAGCTTGCTTATTTTCTATACAACATATTCACATACTTTGGAAAGCATTTTATTTTTTTATGCAGGCCTGCGCACTTTTTTTGGAGTTTTTTTGAAATACTATTTACAGCAGCATTTACATAGGGAGTTTTTCCTCTTGATCCAGTAGACTATCCCTCTTTTAAAGCTTTATTGCAACACACACTCTCCTGTCTTTAGAATTCCTCATCACTGGACGAGTTGGGGTGCATTTCCCTCCCTAGAGGAGGATAAGTGTTTCCACTTGTGTGCGTCTCATACCGGCAAATCCAATCCCATCACCACTCCAACTGAGTTGAGCCATGTGAAAGGTGCAGGTATCCAAGTTAGGTCATTATCAATAAGAGTCGTGTGTGTGCTTCGAAATACTCTACTTAGGTAGTCAAGTATCCATTGAACCAAGTCTCGTGATCCTCAAAGAATTAAGTCAACTAGACATGAAGTACCTCAATTCCAGTTCCTATAAGGTTCTTGTTATTAGGTAGATTTTAAGATCCAACCAAGCTCTAATCTTCGGATTTTACTTAGACTTGTTCATCTTTCTGGAAAATAGAAGCAATAAAGAAAATTCAGGAAATTCAAACACAATTTTTGTATTTGTGTGGATTTTTTTATGATTTTTAATATTTTTTTAGAGTTTTGTAATTTAAAGGTTTTGGTTTGTATTTTTTTTATTTTTGGATATGTGATAAAATACAACGAAATATAGCTAAGACATTTTTTTTTGGAAATTTTGGGAAGTTTTAATATTTTTATAATCTTTCTAACCAAATACTAGGAATATGCAATTTTTTAGATTTTTATAAATAAGAAAATAACCTTAATTGCTTCAAGTAAAACATGTGTGATAAATTAGTGTTTCATGAAATTAAGGTATTTTCCTACAATTTTAGACATGAAAGTGCTATTTAAAACACTTAAAACATACAAAATAATTTAATTCATAAAAAAGGACTCAAATGCAATTTCCAGGAAGTTTAAATTCATTTTGTATAAATATATCAAAGTTCAGGACCAAACCTTTAAATAACCCAAATATATCACATTAAATAAGCACTAGCAAGGGTATTTTTGTAATTAAAATAACTTTTGGGAATAAATTTGCAAATTTCACAAAATTATTACACTTAATTTGCAAGTTTGTGTACCAAAAATAAATAAGGGGGCCTGAGAGGGTCTCCTTACAAAATACCAATGAGCATCACATGTATGGGCACATGAGGTGACATGGCAAGCGATCAAAGTGCAAAAACGAGACGTTTAAGGTCCTAAATGCAAATATTACAATTAATATTATACTACAAATAAAAGTTTCAGGACTAAAAGCAAATTAAAAAAGCGAGGGGTATTAAGGTGCAAAATACCCTTAGTGCACGAGTGGACGACTGATATTAGTTCACTTAATTGCATCTATAGTTGAGGACATGCAACGATTCACTCTAATCCAAGGGTTCAGATTAGACCTGAAGGTTGTTCTTCATCCAACGGTTGGTGAAGCACATCGAAGAACTGACGAAGAACACGTCCTAGAGATGCTTCGATTGGGCCTATCTCGCTACTCAAATGTTCTCCCGAGATGCTAAAATGCTTAATGTTTTCCTGCTTGTATTCCACAGCTCCTCATGTGCTCAAGAAGGTCCATAACCCGATAAAGGGGTCCTGGAAGGCTTTGGCAAACTGGGGCACATGGAGGTGGTTCCTGGTATAAATCGACCCCAGGAAGGGGTCCTTTGAGACGTCTATCTGCACAGGAAGCAAGGAGGCTCGAGGATGAAGTATTTCGACCACGTAATAGGGCATAATAAAGAAAAAATGAGGTGGAGATGATTAGCTTCCAGCGATGGTGAAAGAGGAAGCTCGGGGGCTCATTCTGAGAAAGAATGAGAGGATCTGGGAAGAATGAGAGGATCTGGCAGACACAAATGATGGAGAACATGAAGAGGAATGAAATGAGGTGGTCAACGGAGCAACCAGAGCTCAAGAACTCCAAGCTATGGAAATATTTGGGGATTTTTTTTGATTTCAACAGAAATTAAAGGAAATTGAAGACATATATATGCTAAGAATTGAAATACAAAGATAAATAGATAGGAACAAGCCTCACCTGGTCGAGAACTAGGGGCAAGACCTTAGGGCGGAGCTTTACTCGAGATGGTGTGAATTACCTCACAGGAATCTTTTCCTCACCTTGAATCGATGGGAACTCTTCCTGTAATGAATATCATGCACAAGAGAGTGATTGCAAGAGGTTACAATGTATAGAATATGGATTAAACTTCAAATGAAGCTCGGAGAAGATATTTTATAACAGAGGTAAAGGGTCGATTTGAGAAGGGAATCTTGCAAGGCTCGATGAGGATTTATTAGATCAAAGTCTTGGGCGAGATTTAAGGATATCAGATCGACAACTTTCATTCAGAATGCCAAGCCAGATGATGAGTGGATTAAGTGGGAAAATGACAGAAGCTAGGGGTCTGACACAAATCAGAAGAACCTAGGGGCTTGGGGAGGAGAGAGGGGCTGTTGACCCCAGATCAACTGTCCTTGGCCTGTGAGTAGTCCACATATGACAACTACAAGACAAACAAAAATTAAAAAATCAAATAAATACAAAATAAAATAATAAATGATTTTATTTTAAAAACCCAAAACACAAGAAATGTTTCATATTTTATGTACTATTTTTACTGATTTTTATTTATTTTTACAAACTTTTTTATTAGGTGTTAATTTCTACAAGTATCCTTATAGATATATTTACCTATATTTTGATTATTTTATTTTTTATTTTATCTTTTTTATTTTACTATCATATGCACATATTTTATACATTTATATATTTAGATACATAATTTCATATTTTATTGTATTTTTCTAACTTTATTTTATACTTAGGTAATGGGGTTATTTATATTATATGTATAATATACATATATAATTTATTCTATTATTTATTTTAATGCATTTTTAATGGTATTATTTGATGTTTATATTTTTAATATCTTTTAACTAATATTTACAAGTCTTTAAAACTATAAGAAAATTTAAAATATAAAAAATAAAGTAAATGAATAAAATATACAGGTATATAGTACAATGGAACCCCAAAAAGCTGGCTTTTATTTCTTAACTCTATTTTCCATGGAACCAACTTCCTTTAATACATAAATTAATTTTAAGAACAATATACGTAAGTTTGTTCAATTGTAAATTCGGATGGAGGAGATATTGGTCATTGAAGTTTGGTTTGCGATTTTTTGATCTGTGTGTTCCAAGTGCATTTTGCATTATTTTTGTGTGCAATTGTTTTTATATTTTTCTATGTATTTTTATGTACAAGTTTCATGTTGATTAGTTATTTATTTGAGGTATGTATAGTGAATAATAAAATAGATCAAACTAGCTTAATTGAAGAATGACCATTAGGGTTTTATGTACAGTAAATGATCCTTATCTCCTCCCTACTTTTTTCCTTGTCAAGCAAGTCAGTTATTGACATGGTCTCGGGGTTTAAGGTCATTCAGTATCTTTGATACTTCAATTATTTTTCTTTTCTTTTCTTATTCTTTTCTTTTAGATTTAAATATAGGTATTTATGTACTTTTTACATATGACAGCTGATGACACGAAAAATGTGATCGACTAAGATGGAAAAATAAGCAAGCATCGTTGTTCCTAACCAATCAATTCGGTCAATCAAGAAAATAGAAACCACTTAGATAAATAAATCAATCAAAGCATGAAAATCAATGTCAGCGGTCTCCACTATTTATTAAACATGATATAGCGACCAGGGTCGATATCAAGGAGCACAGAAATGTACGAAGTACTCGGCAATCAGAGAAATAAAAACATATTTTTATGGTTTTTAATTTACATTTTTTATATTTTCTAATAGGAAAATAAATAAAAAGATAAAGACAAGAACAAGCTTTAACAATTTATTAGGACTAAAAATCCTCAAAAATTAGAAATAAAAATGTTTTTATGTTTTTCAAATATATAGATGTTTTGGTAATTTTGTTAAATTTTTCTAATTTTTATATGATTTTATAAAAATGAAAGAAAGACAAATAGGGAAAACAATGTACAGCCTGGACCAAAGGGTAAATTTAAAATACTAAAATTGCCCAAATGTCCTGGTTGTGATTTTTATGATAAAGTAAATAAAAGGGCTACAAGCAAGAACATAAATCCTATTTTTTGATTTTTTATTATTTTTATAAGATTTTTAGTCTTTCATGATTTTTAGGATTTTTATAAAAGATAATGCAACAGAAAATATATCGGAATGAAAACAAACTAAAACAAACTCATAGAAATTTTTATAGAATTTTTGAGACTATTTTTATATATTTTTTTTAATTTTAGAAAATAGACATGACACTTTTTTAAGATTTTTGATTTTTAGAAAATATCAAATAAAATTAAATCAAGTCATAGAAATTACCATAAATACTACACATTATCAGGAGCTAATTGTAATTTTTGTGGCATTTTAGAGTTGATTTAATTATTATTTGATTAAAAATAACACGCACAGCTCACATGGACCTACATGCAATTATTGAAAAGTTGCAGGTCAAAATAAAACAGATGTCAAAAGTTTAGGGCTCAATATGCAAAATGACCAAAAAAGCATGTGCAATACACATGACACATGCTCAGAGGGGCACGAATGAAAATACTAAAAAAATTGATTCTAGATATAACAACCAAGAAGTACAGGGGATAGAATGCAAAAACACTAGAGAGCGTGTGACACTACACGTGAGTTCACACAGGCTGGACTAAAATGTAAATACTAAAAAGAGCAAGGGTCCACAAGCAAAATATCTGAACTAAATTTATTTTACGGGACTAGACAATAATGCATGAAAAAGGTAGGGAAGATAGTGCAATATACCCTTCATAGGGGCACGTGGCGTGCTCTCGTGAAGGCGGTGCTGATGGTGACGATCTGCTCTGCTCTGGATCTAACGGCTCAGGCGTGTGGAGCAGACATACGAGTTTGATGTTCTTTGACCAGATCAGACGGCATAGGGAATGTCGACCTTGACGGTCATTGATCGTGCATCTGGTGCCTTTGACAAAAGGGGATGGATGGACAGTGAAGATGCGATCTGGGCTTGGTGCTCTAATCAGACGGCAATAGAAGATGCTGGAAGAACTGCACCTGAATGACCTTCGATCAAGAACCAGATGAGCTCTGATGCTCCGATGAAAGATCGGACATGCCCCGCTATATCAGAGAGGTACTCCGCAACAGATAGTGGTCTTCGATGGAGCGACGAACGGTTGGAGGATCGGGGCAGTGGAGCTCCACCTGGAGCTGCTCCGACGGGTCAGCTAATGGGTCAAACAGGAGCCTTCGCGTGAACTAAAACGAGGACGCTCGGAGGCAAAGCTCCGACGAGGGTTATTGCCGAGCAAAACATAGAGAAATGACGGTGGATGGAGTTTGACTCCTGGCGACAGTGAAGGAGGGGAGTCGCGTCCCTAATCCTGACCAGAAGGTCGAGCCTAAGGGTGATCAGGCTATGGTACGAAGGTGAGTATGAGTAGAGGGTTCAATCGATAAGGTTGGGTGCGGGTAATGGAGCTCCGACCAACAGGTCGAAGCTAATGGATGCGCGACGGTGCTGGATGAGAAGAATGAATCGAACGGAAAAAGAAAGGTGAAATGGGTAGTACCTGAGGTTCTGGATGAACTCTGGAGCTTCAGGCGAAGCGGGGAGTCGAGGTTATGGCCTCAACCTCGCTGCGGAAGGCGGGGAGGCTCGACGCGGTAACACTCGCCGGCCACGTGGCTGAGCTATAGCTCCTAACAACCAAACTCCAATCCGAGGGGTCCCTCCGGTAGCTATCACTCAACCTGAGGTGTCTAGGGCTGGAAGAAGGGGCAAGGAACGAGCTACGATGCCAGGAGGATGGAGGAGATGCTTTATAGGCTTCTGAGGGGTGTGAAAGAATCAGACGAGGGTGCGCAACCCTAGGAAGATCCGTGCCTTCCTAGGGATCTGCGAAGATGCTGGATCTCAGGAGGAGGTGCGTGTGAAGATTCAGATCAGAAGGAGGCTCGACCCGACTGGGAAAAAGGGGAGAACATGTTCCAGCGAGAGGGTTCGGGTCGGGTCAAGCCTGGAAGAGGCTGTTGACCCACGGTCAACATTCAGTCCGACCAATCGGAAAAAATGATTTTACAAAATATTATAAAATAAAAAAAAATAGTAAATGGCTTTAAAATAAAAAGTGTATAAAATGAAAAATATTTATTATTTTTCAAACTATTTTTCTGTGATTTTTAATTAATTTTATGAAAAATAAATTAATCTCCTTACAACATAATGTATTATATACATGTATAATACACCTATGTATTTTGTAAAATTAATTTTATTTTTTTATTTTTACATAAATACCCCTATTTTGTATTTTATTTATTTACAACATCATTTTTGCCGTATAAAATAATTTTTATTTTATTTTTATTATTTATTTACAGGTACCTGAGACATATATACTTCTATTTTATACACGTGAGAGAGGATTTCATTTTAATTTTTATTTTATTTTTTTGAATTTTGTTTTATTTTTAGGACTATATACAATGAGGTAAAAAGAAAATTTTATTTTTATTTTATCCCGAATAGTTATTTACATATATAAGTAATATGTACAATATAGAGTAAGCCCTATCTTAGTTTACTTATTTTATTTGGCAATCAGGTCAATGCTTGACCTTCTCTTGGGGTTCGGGTCACTCTGTATTTATTCTAAATACCTCCTTCCTTTTTCTTTTCCTTTATTCTTTTATTTATGCACAAATATATGCTAAATATACAAAGTTAACATATGCATGCAGAATGCTAACTTATTGTATTTACACCTATTTACATGATGCTTTGCTAAGATACATAGCTAAAAAAAATAAAGAGTGAGCATAAGATATTCATCACCCCCTATACTTTACCTTTGCTAGTCCCTTAGAAAACACTTATTTTAAAAAGAAGTGAAAAATAAAAAGAAAAGAAAGGAAAATAAAAGGAAGAGAATCAAGGTTGATTATTAAGTTTGTCTTCATTAAATTGAAGTATGGAGTTCAGTCAGATCTTTGGATTATTAGTTTGTCCGAACCTTATTTGGATCTAGGTTTAAGACTCAACAACCTCTAAGTTCCACCAATCTATGGTCAAGAATCCTCAATAATCCAGATCAGAACAAGTCTACATACACAAATTCTAATGACCATGAATCTTTTCTTATACTGTGTAAGTGATATGTAGCTCCCCATCTCAGAATTGACAAGGCAACAACCTCCCTCAACAAGGTAACTCTAATTCCCTAGTCTAGCAGCTCTTTCCTCAAGGAGCGGGGTATTCCCTTCTAAGTTCAAGTTCAACCAGCTCAAGAAAAGGGGGAAAGAAGAGAATGGACCGTGGCCAGTGTAGCCATGTATCCCTGGCAACCCAGCCAGTGTAGCTAAGTCTCCCACTGCAAGCTTCATGAGTTGAGAATGTGTAACATAAGCTTTGCTTTATTTGGATATATACACTCCGGCATGTATTTCCTTTTCCAATCAGACCCTCCACATTTTTGGAGTTTTTCTTTCTTTTGTACATTTTTTTGATGTGCATATGTACAACATATCTACATGTGCAACATATATACATACAAACTTTTTCCTTTTGAGCAAGTAGACTATCCTCTTTTGAATCATTATTGCAACCCACAATTCCTTTCTTTAGACGTCAACACCGCTAGATCAAATTGAGGTGCACTTCTTTCCCTAAAGGAAGACAAGAGGTTCCACCAAGAAATACTACCCTTGTATGCTACCCCAAACCAAAGGAAACTGCCTCCTTACCACCTCATCCGTGTGGAGCTGAGTGTAAAGTGCTGGTCCAAGTAAAGCCATTGTATGTGAGAGTCATGTGTGCGTTGTTAAGTGTTCTACTTAGGCTCATCAAGATGACATGTGATCATAGCCTAGTGAACTCAAAGAATTAAGTCACTAATGGACCTGAAAAGTGTTAACCCCAAATCTTATAAGGTTCCTCTCAGAATTAGGTGGATTAAGGTCTTAACCAAGCTCCATTTTTCAATTTAATTCCAGGCTAGTTTAAATGTCAACTATGATTCAGAAGGATATACAAATATTCACAAAAATCTTTTTATGCATCTTTTTTGAAAATGTGCAAAATTTTTGAAAATGTTTGAATGCATGCATGAATGCAGACGTTTTGCAAGCTATTTACCAATATTTACACAAGGTTTTTGTAAACTTTCGTTTTTCAAACATTTTACAAAAATGTACTATATACATAGTTTTGATATAAAAGTACTTAAAAACTTTAAACAAAAATTTTTTACAAACATTTGTACAAAAACAATTTTTAGAAATAACTAAGTATGTGCAAGAAAGTATTTATGTACAAGATTTTTTTTTTAATTTTTTTGCGATTTTTTAGATAAAGAATTTTAGCCATTTTATTTATTAACACACTCACACAAAGTACGAGTTATGCCTAAAGTATATATGTAATATATACACCACTCCCTATACTTAGCTCGAACGATGTCCTCAAAGTGAACAAAGAGCGATGAAGAAGACATTACTCGTGCTTAGTATAGGGAAGTGAAAAGGAATGTTATACTACAACAACTAATAGAAATAAGAGCTCTCGGTGATTCCCCCTACACTTAGGATCAAGTAATCCTAAGTATAGCATACTGTAAACAATGGGAAAACTGAGTGAGAGAATGTACATGGTCTACCTCCCCTATACTTAGGACAAAATAGTCCTAAGTATAGGCAACAAAACAGAGGTAAAAAGACCCAAGAAACTAATAAAAAATCTGACACCCCCTATACTTAGGGTAAAGCACACCCTAAGTATAGCATAATCATAATATGCAGATGGGGTGTTAGGCTAAAGAATGAGATGATATGGACATCTGGATCTACACAAGGCGGGAAATAGTGATAATCATGCATGGGATGCAAATGATGTGAGTCAAAATGAATCAGGGCAACGTCAACGATCAACGACTCATGATATAAATATGGTTTGAGGCCCTAACCATTAACACGAAAGGTGGACTCAGATGACATCTCAGATATGTCGATACTACCATTGTCATGCACCTTTTGGACCAGATATGGTCCTTTCCACTTACTTTAAAATTTCCCTGGAAATAATCTAAGCCTGGAGTCAAACAACCCTACTCTCTGATTTGGCTCAAACTGTTTATGGCTGATATGAGAATCATACCATATCTTTACTCACTCCTTATACTGTAGATTGCTTGAGAAGGCTGCGTCTCTAAGCTCCTCCAGGGGTGCCAATTCTGCCTTCCTTTGATCACCTATACTATCTAGATCCAATAATATATCAGTGACAACCCATAGTGCCTTGTGCTTAATCTCAACAGGTAAATGGCAGGGCTTGCCACAAAAAAGACGAAAGGGAGATGTACCCAAAGGGGTCTTGAAGGATGTCCGATATGCCCACAAGATCGAGCCCAAAAGTTGTGACCAATCCTTTCAATCTGGACGGACTACCTTTTGCAATGTCATCTTGATCTCCCTGTTTGATACTTCAATAAGACCATTGGTCTGAGGATGATATGGAGTGGCAACTCGATGGTCTATACTAAACTCGTTAGCAAGGGCCTTTACCTTGTCATTGATAAAGTGAGACCCCCATTAGATATCAATACTTTAGGTACCCCGAACCGTGAAATGATATTTTTCCTCAAAAATTTGCAAACTGTCTTAGCATCTGCGGTTCGGGCGGGAATGGCCTCAACCCAATGACTCACATAATCAATAGCCAACAGAATGTACTCAAATCCCTGACTCTTAGGGAATGGACACATGAAATCAATGCCCCATGCATCAAAAACCTCACAGAAGTGAATGGGCTGCATCGACATCATATCACGCTATCCACAAGTGCCCATCCTCTGACAGTCAATACACCTCTTCACGAATTCATCAGAATCCTCCTCCCAGAATGATGTGTTCCTACCTCAAGCTTGTGGAAGTATGTGAGTACGTTGTGGTGCTCCTCCTGAGGAATGCACCGATGCCAAATGCTATCCCCTCCTTCATGATAAAGGATGGGATCCTCCCAATGATAGGACTTGGCCTTCACAAGGAAAGTCTCAAGTCACTGCCTGGGCCAACCTTGTGGAACTTTCTTGGAAAACAGATAGTTCACAATGTCGGCGTACCATGGGAGAGAGGCGATAGCAAGGATCGCCTCTTCTGGGAAGGTCTCTATAATGGGATCAGTCTGCTCAGATTCCTCAAGATTTTCCAAACGGGAGAGGTGATCCGCCACCACATTCTTGACTCCAGGTTTATCCTTAATCTCAATATCAAACTCCTGGAGTAGAAGGATCCCTCTGGTCAGTCTTTCTTTGGCATCCTTCTTTGCCATGAGGTACTTGATGGCGGTATGATCAATAAAGATAGTCACTTTGGATCCAAGAATATATGATCGAAATTTGTCCAAGGCAAAGACTACGACTAGCATCTCTTTCTCTGTGACGATATAATTCCGCTGAGCGACATCCAATGTACAACTAGCGTAGTGAAGGGCAAACAACACTCCATCCCTCCTCTGTCCTAGCACGACCCTACAACAAAATCGGAGGCGTTTGTTATGATCTCGAATGGGAGAGACCAATCAGGCAGCTGGAGGACAAGAGCCTCAATAGCTAAGCTCTTGAGAGTCTCAAATGACGCAAGACACTTAACATCTACAATTAACTCAGTGTCTTTTGTCAGAAGATCAGTCAACGGTTGGGCAATCCTGCTGAAGTCATGAATGAAATGTCGGTAGAAATCGACATGCCTCAGAAAAGACCGTAACTGTCGCAAGTTGAATGGTGGACTGAGTTTCCTAATGATATCCACCTTGTTCGGATCAACCTCCATGTCCCTGTTGGAGATGATATGACCAAGCACTGCCCCCTGAGTAACCATAAAGTGGCTCTTCTCCCATGAAAAGATAAGATGAACCTCTCTGCAGCGTTGAAGAACCCGGTCTTGGCGGTCAAGACAGGCATCAAACCCATCACCGTAGTCCAAAAAGTCATCCATGAAGACCTCTAAACAGTCACTCACCATATCCGAGAAAATGGACAACATGCACTATTGTAATGTCGCCGGAGCGTTACATAGACCAAAGAGCATCCGTATGAAAGTATAAGTCCCGAACGGACAAGTGAATGTTATTTTATCCTGGTCTTCGGGCACTATGGCCACCTGATTGTATCCATAGTACTCGTCGAGAAAGAAATAGTAACTTTCCCATCTAGCCTCTCCATAATCTGATCAATAAAAAGTAGCGGGAAATGATCCTTCTTGGTGGTCTGATTCAATCGTCTGTAGTCCACACAGACCCTCCAAGAAGTGGATATCTGGGTAGCTATCTCCACTCCAGACTCACTCACAACTGTAGTGATGCCCGTCTTCTTGGGCACCACATGCAATGGACTAATCCACTTGGAGTCGGAGATGGGGTAGATAAAATCAGTGCTCCACCATTTCGATATTTCCTTCATGACTACCTCTCAAAGATTCAGGTTCAACCATCGCTGGAACTCACGCGACGGCTTCGCGTCCTCCTCGAGATAGATATGGTGGGAGCACAAAGCCAGACTTATCCCCTGGAGATCATCTACACTCCATCCTATCGCCTTGCGGTTCTTTTCAAGAACCTCCATCAATTGAGATTCTTACTCTCTAATCAAGTCCGTTGAGATAATGACTGGGTACATCTCATGCTCACCCGCAAGGAATCTATACTTCAACGACTGCGGTAAAGGCTTCAGTTTCGGACAACTGGGAGCTGACAAATCTTATCTCTAAAAGGTCTGAGTGAATGCAACCAGATCTGAATGGAAGAACTCTCGCTGGTCATGGAAAACTGGTGAAGGTTGCCCTATCGGTGTGTATGAACTCGGTGCTAGCACAATCTCCACCCTAGCTGTTGGCTCTGTGGAAATCAGACAAGGTAATAAATCGTCAAACTCTGCCTAGTCTATGTCTGAATCCGAGGGGTCTGAATTGGAATCACAAGATACAAAATCTGCTTCGCTGTCCTGAATGCGGTCGTCATCCTCAAAAGTATCCTCGGCCAAGAGTGTGCTCTCCAAACTCTCCTCTGTTGGAAACTGTGGGCCTACAACATCTGAAGGTGAGAGAAGGGCTCGTGAAACAGGATTTGACCAAGCATCTTCATCATCAGTGATCACAAAGTCGCACTCTTGGTGGATGTCTTGCTCTGCCTCTATCGTTTGCTCTATATCACTGCACTGCTTTGAGCAAGCTGAAACTCGCGCTATGGTCTCGTCGATCGTCTCTATTTGTATACTCTTGCCCTCGACGCGAAAGTATTCCTTCCCACTATCATGGTTGGACACCGCCTTGGTTGTGGCCAAGAATGGTCATCCTAGAATGATGGTGGTATCTCTCACAGATTCAATGATCTCCATGTCCAACACAACGAAGTCCACAGGGAATTTCAGGCCCTGAATTATGACGACCACGTCCTTCAACAACCCCTTCAGCTTCTTGACAGATCTATCATCAAACTAAAGGACTGTCCTCCTCTGTCGAAGGATGCCAAACTCAAACCGATCGAGTAAGACTGCCGGAAGGAGGTTGATAGAAGAGCCGCTGTCTAATAGAGTATGGTCGAACCTCTACTCATGAATATGACATCTGACATAGGGATCTCCTGCATCTAGCCTCTTGGCTAGCATACGATTCTGGATGACAAAGCATGTGGCACAAGTCAGCACATGGATCTCTGCTTGATGGTTCCTCTTCTTCCTGCGGATAGTGGTCTTCTCTCTCAAGTTCTTCTGGAAGAGAGGGATGTACTTTAATGCCTCCTATAGAGTCAGCTGGATATGGAATCTATCAATCATCTGCTGGTTGAACTCTAACTACTGATCTTTTTTTAGATTTTCTCTTTTATGCCCCTTAGCCAAGCAGAGTGCTTGAGGGAAGGGGATGGCTGGGCCCTCCTCAGATTGAGGGCTAGGAAGAGGTTCCTGCTGCTGCGGAGGCATGGGATCCATACACGTATCATCAATCACCACATATGGACTCGAAGATGAAGAAACCTTTCCTTTATTAATTTTTTGGTATTTTTCATATAGTCCCGGGGTACAGAAACTGGAGAAAACACTACTTGAATGGAAGGGTTGGCCTCAGTACCACCCACAACATCGGGAATTGCGGTATCAGCACCGTACTCTGGCTCACCGTCATGGAGTCTGGTGGCATCAATACCACCCTCTGCATCTGGAGAAGCGACATCCTCAGTACCATCGGCCAGATCAATGTCCTTGGTGTCGTCAACACCACCGTCATGATCGTCATCCTTTATGGCATCAACACTGCTATCCTCCTCGTCTGGCGCTCCTGAATCCTCGTGGTATTGTCGCTCAGTTGAGGCGCTGCTGGCTGGCATCCTACCACTCCTAAGTGACACAAAATCAACATCAAATGTATACGAAGTAATGCCGCCCAATAAATTTCTAGGAGTGGTGGTCTCTGTGAACTGTACCTGCTTAGATTTCCCTTTGAGATTATTCAGATTTGGCTTAATCTCAGTGGGTATGGCGACCTTTCCTTCGATGATCTCCCTCATCTCCTGGTGAAACTCGTCCATCTCCCTCCTAAAGGATGTCTGTTGGTGATGAATCTCCATTTCATCACCTTTATTCTATCATTTTGGCCTTAAAAACCCCAGCAAATGCATGTAAATGGCATCAATTTATCCATAATAGCATTTATTATTTATTGTACTTATTGTACATGAAATAAAGTTTTTAATGCCAAAAAGTATATAATAAAGAGAAGAAAAGAAAAATGAATAAAATATTGCAAGTATTTTATGACCCAAACCCCGAGACCAAGACCAGAATGGAATTGGTCGATAAGGAATAAAGTAGGGGGAGATAAGGGCCAATAATACAATAAATTCTTCATTCATTTCTGCATTTTTGACACCTATTTTGTATATATTTATTTAATCATCAAATAAATAAACTTTATACATGAAAGTTGTAGTGAAGAATGTAAATAAAAATACAAAATTGAGCTTGTACAAAAATGATACACAGTGTACATTCTACACATAGAATAAAAAGCCAGAATCTCAACTTCACAGACCCATATCTTGTAAATAAAAACTCAAAATCCATCAAAATCACCTTTAATTGTATATAACTTTTCAAGAGCTGTTTAACAAAATTGGTTTCATAATTTTTGGAATTCATTTGTGAAAGTTAGGTTTTTGGCCTTCATTGTACAGTCTGCCCGATTAAAATATTCATTTTATTCATTATTCCTTATTTTTACAAACTTATATTTTTTTAGAATTTTGTAAATAATATATATATTACATGTACATATTGAAATTTAAATAAAAACAAAAATAATTCATAAAATAAAATAAGTCTATGGAATACATAGACCAAGAATACCTATATTACCTATGTGCAGAAATAAAAAGGAAATTCATTCTTTAATAATTTTATTCTTTCATATTTTTACAATATTGTAAACATTACACATAATTTATTAAAAATACAAATCCAAAAAAAATCCAATAAAATTAATTAATTAAATAAAAAAAATATATAAAATATAGGTAAAATACATATAAGTATACCTACATACTACATACACCTATTTATTTAAATATATAAATAAACTCATAAAAATTAAAATATATTTACACTCACAAAAATAAGTTATAAATTTATAAAATAAGAAAAAAATAATAAAATAAAATATACAAAATAAAAATAAAATACACAAAATACATGTAAATACACTTAAAAAGGCATCATTAAAATAAACCTATAATAAAATACATCAAAAAAATAAATAAAAATTATAAATAAATACTACATTAAAAAATAAACATTTTTTATTTTATACTCAAAAAATAATAAATCGTTTATTATTTTTTATTAAATTTATCATTTTCAAATAAAGCCCCTGTTTTGTCCTATAGCGTCCTACGTGGACCAATCAGGGGCGGCAGACCGTTGACCTCTGGTCAACTGTCCCATCCGCGTCTCAGACCCGCCAAAGCTGGCTAATCCCCGATTTTATGGCATTTTTCGTGGACGTCTCGTCCACCGATTGCACTCGATTCCTTCACAAGATATGTCTGCCATTCATTGTACAATCACGCCAACTCATTAGATCACTTGTAAATACACTAGATCAATCCATAATCACCGGTCAATAAGGGTGCCCGGGGATGTTTATAAATAAGTATCTCCTCTTCCTTGGTCGAATTTGGCCAACTTTACTTCCCCCAAACGCCTTGAATCTGGTCCTGGATGAGCCCTTGTGACAGGAGGCACTCCTTAGCGCCGTGAATCGGCCGGAGGAGGAAGAGATTTTATCGCGGCGGAGCTCCGGCGTCCGTCCTGCTCCCTGGAGGCCCCTAGGTATAAGAGCTGCTCCTTTATGTTATTTAGGTAGCTTTTCGTTTATGCATTTCATTCCTGTCTTTTATTTCACCTTTCGATCAGTAGGATAGCCTAGTTTAGAAAAATCGAAGTTCGCCGGAGCTCCGCTCCGGCGACTTCTCCACAGAGCCCTCGACAGTTCCCCATCGCCATTTCGCTTCCATTACACTCCTTATCGCCTTCTCCATCTCTCGACCAACTTTGTTCAACCGGAGACCCTCTGTCTCCGCGAATCGGAGCTCCACCTCCTCTGTTCGTCGGAGCTCCTCCTCGCCTCACCTTTCATCTCAGCTTCAAAACCCAAGGTCGAGGAAAAAGCCCTCGATCCCCTTGTTCTTCCTGTACAGGTACCACGTTCAAACGAGCCCTCTGGGACTCGATTGAATCCAGGAAGAGGTTCTTGGAGGTCCAAACCTTCTTCGACCTCGCCTGAACACTTCAGACCTCCAGGAGCTAAGTGAAGACCGTCGTTCGACGTGGGACCTTCCAGCAACGTGAAGATCATCTCAGATGCTACGGAGAAGCCCGGAGAAGTCCGCAATTCAAGATCGAAGCTCGCTTCGGGCGAGCTTCTTCCCTATTCTTCCAGGCGGTTCCATAGCCGTCCGATCATGATGAAGCCCCCAGTTCGAAGCTCAGCCGTCCGACGGAGTAAAGCCACGACCGTCAGATCTTTCGCGAGATCTAATCTCCAGCGCTCATCGGCGAACCGGTATCAGCCGCTGGATGGCCGACACGTGTTCAAGTGAAGTTATCTGCATCGTCGGATACAGCGCCTATTGGGGGTAATTTACACTAAGCCCCCTCGCATTTCTTGTATTTAATATTTAATCTTGTAAATTAAATATAACGTTGTAAATAATTAGGTCATCTTGCAATGAGACCCATGTACTTTACTAAATTGCATTTAGGTCCTTCCGTGCCTCACGTGCAGTCCCACGTGAGGTGCGTGAAAATTGCAGTTCAACCCTGGCGATTTTTGTTTATTGTGAAATAGTTCAAAAACATTAAATAAATGTTTATTTCAGTAGGCTAAATTGCAATGTGCCCCATGATATTTATTTTTATTGCATTTATGCCCCTGCCGGGCTAATTTATTTTTAGTTGCTTCATGTATTTATTGAAAATGCCTAGCTAGCTCCTAAAAATTCACAAAAATGATGGTAGATGCCTTGTACCTTGTAGATATACGCTATATTTTTGTTTGGTACTTTTGAGCATTTTATCCATTTATTAAAAATGAAAAAGGAGCTAATTTTGCACTGTTTAAATGAGAAAATACAAAAAAAATTATAAAATGTCTTTGGAAAATTACAATATATATATATGATATATTTATATATTTAATGAGTACAGAAAGTGAAAAACCCTAAAAACAAGGAAAAAATAAAAAAATAGAAAACTCTAAGATTAAACAAAAAATTATAAAAATGCAATAAAAAATGTCAAAAATATATTTTCCTATGCTATAATTATCTAGATATTATTATTTATGTATAAAAATTAATTTGGGTAATTTTTGGATTTATTTTATATTTTTAGAACCCAAATTAGTGTCGGCCTATTTAATTAGTCCATATTAAGGACATTTTTGGAATTACAAATACATAGAAATTAGACATATTTCAGAAAAATAAACAATATATATATCATATCTAATATATATATATATTGAGGATTTATAAAAATATGTATATAAATATATCCATATATTATATTTCTCTTTCTTCTTATATATATATCTTTATATGTATATGTATATATATCTTTATTATATAAATAATATAAAAAGAAAACAAAAAAATATATAAAATACAAAAACAAAATAAAAATTATAAAAACAAAAATAAAAAATATAAAACCCCAAAAAACCCACAAAAATAAGATTCATTTAAGGATGACTTGGATGTACATGACACCATAGGCTACCAATTTTTATTGCTCTCTGTGGTTCGACCTCTACATGCTTATAGACTATGAATTTTATAGTAGAGTTAATAAATGTTAATTCACAGTTTTGGGACTTAATTGGTTTATTCTTTGATGTGGGTTAGCTTCTGATCAACCAGCGTTTTGTGAGCGGTCGCCTCAGCGACACTATCGTCCCCGTCTTGTGCGCGGGGTGTATTTTGACCCTCGCAAAATGCTCGTTATCAGATGGCGCCGTTGCCGGGGAGCAATGAGCGTAGCCTATCACATTTTGTCATTCTTGTTTAAAAAAAATTCTTTTAATTATCATTCATTTTGTGAATATCTATTTCTTTGCAATTGTTCAACCACACATGATTCATTTATTTATTATAATCAATTACTTTATGCTTTATTGCATTGATTGAGCTTGTACTAATTCTATCTCGTTGTGACTTTGTTGCAAGGGCCCGCCACGCGAGGATGACTTCTTAGGAAGCCAAGGCAGCCGAGCTTGGAGGGGGTTGGTCTTCACTTCACGACCAGCTGGAGAGAGCACCAAGGATGCAAGGGTATGAGAATTAGATAGGCCTTGAGCAATTAGGATCATTTTTGTAATTTATTGTGTGAGAGAGAAATTTTGGCATGTAATATAACTGGGACTCTATTCTTCACAACGAGGTCCAGTGCCCGGGTGTCTGTTCACCTGGGGGTCTCGTCACGGCTTTCTCGTGTTTTTCTCGCTTTATTTTCTTTGTTTCCCGCTGTTTTGAGTTTTTCGCCTTTATTTTATTTTGTTTTGTGTGCATGGAGCCCCTAGACATAGGCTTGCTTGATCGAGTAGACTAGGTCCAAACACCCTAATAATCTTGCATGCACCTATAGTACGATTTTGGACTTAGATAAAACTCTAAATAGTCGCCTCATTACCTTCGAGCCAACGTGCTGCGAGCTCTCCCTGCCAAGCGCTTCTCCTGAACTCGATGTGTCGAGAGGATGAGGGGTGAGCCTAGACCGGACTCTTGGATTGAAGGGCGATGACCGACTTGGGGTTCTTCATGCTAATAGCAACTAATGTTTAGGACGATTTTGTCGCTTGCATACCGCCATGTAGATAGGTTTAAAAATTCTGTTTTGCATACCGCATGGAGAGAGCTGGGATGCACTGTATGTCTTCTAACTCAACATGCATCATTCGGTTCAATGGTGAGATTTCCATCATGGAACCACTTGCACGGCTTTTCTGCTATCTCCTCTGATTTTGAGCACCTAGGACTCAAATGAAAATCTACAAAAACGTTAGGCACTGGTATGAAAACAGACTCAAAAAAAGGTGAAAACCCAAAAACTAAAACAAGGGGACTGCTAAATAAACTTTGACCTTAATTAAAATCTGTAATGGACTATCATTGTACTGGGTTCATAAAGCCCTCATTGTTTTCAGGTACTTTCGGAGGGGGACCAAAACCCTACTCCCATGAGAGAGGCACGTCCCATAAGGAATAGAGCCAAAACCGTCAGGGTTGAACTGCAATTTTCACGCGCCTCACGTGGGACTGCACGTGAGGCGCGGAAGGACCTATACAGAGCCAAAACCCCAGTCTGCAACTACCTTGTGTATCGTCTGGATTTCTGAAGTAATGGCGCTTCTATCGTACGTGACGGAGTAGGGCCTTGTCAGCGATGGTGTTCCTGCCTTGTGTGGAACATCGACATGGTCTGAAGTATTGAGCATAGGCCACGCCTTCACGGGGGTGTCTGTCTCATCGGTTTGCGTCTGAGTAGGTTCTTTTACGCTCACGGGTGATTCCGTTGCGAGCGAGAACCGAAGTATTGGTTTCGCCTATCGGCTTCCTCTCTCTATTTCTTTGACTGAGTAGGAATCCAGGAAGGATTACAAGGACCTCAAATAGTACTGACTACAGGTTACAAAGGAGGAAGATAAGTACGAGATTCTTTTCTGGCAGTACTCTCTCTCCTACAGGGTTAGCGTGCTAAGGACTTGTTAAAAGATTTTCCTGAAAGGACAACTCTAAAATCGAAAAGATAATAAATAGCCGAACCTTTAGGCTTCACATGGCGTGAGTTGGTGAACCCAATTTTGTATTGTGTTTTTATGATCTAGATTAAGGTTCAAAGATCGAGTCCCGCACCTTTCGCAAATTTTGTTGTGTCATTCTCCTTTGACCCTCCCGCTCAACCGAGCCTTTCTACTGTTTTGCACTCCTTTTTATTCCTCGTTGACCATCGTATCTTTCTTCCAACATCCAATCCTCTTTTGTGCTTCGCGAAGTTGATCCATGGATGGTTTCCGTCGGGACCTCGCCGACACCCACATCGATTCCATAGACTCAACTTCGTCAATAAATTCGAGGCGATTCCCGAGAACCCGATCCGGACTTTGCGGATCGATCTCCAGACTCCTCGTTTTCTACCTTTCTCATTGGCCACCCAATAAACTTGGATCACTTTTGTCCCACTTTCACCGTTGTGAATGGAAGTTGATTACAGTCCACATCTTTTTCCGTTCACAACATGCTAGGGTTGACCTAAGATCCAGCTTCATCATGATAGCTGAACCATATTGCAAGTGGTCTGATTTGGATTCTCTCATCCTGCAGATAGATGCCAGACTGAGCCCTGGAGTCTACTCCAGAATTCATTTCGTCAGATTCAGACCCTGACATGGCTCCTCAAGGAAAGGGCAAGGGTCAGCAGCCACCCCAACCAAAAGGACAGTTGCCAGATCAGAATCGGGTTAATGCACAACTCTTGGCATCTATCCAGGCTATCCAACAGCAACTGACAGAGCAAGCCCTAGCGCAGATAGCTTTTCAGGATATGTTGAACGATGTGATGAACAAAGCTGAGGGAGGAGGAGGCAGAAGAGGAGGTGGAGGTGGAGGTGGAGGTGGTGGTCCACGTGATGATGATGAACCAAAACTACCGCCACCCAAACCTACACTGAAGGAGACGTATAATCCTGGAGACAGCCAAATGACTGAGTGGATCCTCATTCCACCGGTGCACGCTCACTTTGAGCTAAAACCCCAGTTCCTTGCTCTTCTTCCAGCGTTCCATGGAAACACCAGTGAAGAACCGTACATCCACCTGCAACAGTTCTCACGCATTTGCCGCACCACTCACTATCCCAATGCCCCTTTGGACATTGTCAAAATGATGGCATTCCCCTTCAGCCTACAGGACAAGCCCTCTATTGGGTCAACCATCTGGGGAAGGTTGTAACAACCCGGGAGGAACTGAAGTCAGCTTTCCTGCATAAGTTTTATCCTCTCGGTCGGCTCAACCAAATGCGAGCCCGAATCAGAAACTTCTCCCATGGAGCCTACGAGTCCATACATGAAGCATGGGAGAGATTCACCGATCTGCAGGAGAAATGTCCCCACCATGAGATCCCAAAGACCAGTTTGGTCCAACACTTCTTTGGGGGCATGAACATTGAGAGCCAGAGGCTCGTTGACGCAGCATGTGGGGGTTCACACTTCAACAAGGATGAAGATGTGGTCTGACAGATATTCGAAGAAATGGCCGAAGGAGAGGCCAACCCTTATTCATCAAAAGCATACCAGAAGCAACCCCAGATCCTCCAAAAACAAGTACACATGGTAGCGTCCCGCGAGGCACAGAGAGATGAGAGCTCCAACCTCAGTATCATCGGGGGCCATCTCTCGAAAGTTGATATCATTGAGAAGCGATCACAGGACCTTGAAAAACTTGCTGTGATCGAGAAGAGGACCCAAAATCTAGACAAGCTTGATCAGATCACCAAGCAACTTGAACTGTTTGTGGGCACCATCAACTCTGTTCAGTCGGCAGCACCATCAGACGCTCCACCTGAGAGGAAGGATGAGCAACCACCGCAGCATCATCCTCAGCAGAGCCAGCAGCCACCGGTAGTCCAGCACGTGTACTACGTGCATGCGCCCGATCAGGGCTAGCCACAACAGCAGATGGTTGTTTACCAACCAGAGTTTCTTTCAGGATCCGATCCAGTCTTCCCACCACCACCCCTGATTCAGGAAGTGAACGGGGTATGGAGTAACGAAGCACAACCGACCCGTCCTATGGGACAACCTCAGGGTCAGCTACCTGCCAACCGGTAATACCACCAACCTCAAGGTGGTCGTTTTGGACAGTCCTCACAGCCACCGCAATAGTATCATCAGCCTCCCCAGTATGCAAACCAATGGAGGCAGAATCACCATACCAGCAGCCACAATACCGCCACCCACAACCTTTTCATCAGTATGCAGCTGCTCCACCTCAGCAGTACCAGTAGTATTCTCCTCCCTCTTATCAGCAACTGCAACTTCCTGCACCACCCCAGCACCATCAACAACAACCTCAGCATCCGCACTTGCAACATCAGCGTGGTCCGCACGCTGAATCCACTGAGGTACCTCCTGTGAACCCAACCATGGATTGTCTGGCCCAACTCGTCAAAGAGCTGGTAGATATGACCAAGAGCATCGACGACCTGACCGCCACTAAAACCACTATCCCAGCTCAGGTAGAGGCCAACCCCCAATAACTTTATGAAGAAGGAGCATGTAGAATGTGATGTCTTGTCTGTGTTTGTAGAGTCAGAAAATAATATTACTGTTTATTCGAATGCTGTCACTCTCAGGAGCGATAGGGCCTTGCCTCCGCCTGCCATCAAGATTGGGGTGAATAAAGAAACAGGTGGATCGTCATCTTCTGCATCAGCCGTGCCAGCTACAGGGGCGGGTGAGGAGGAAGAAGAAGGAGAAGCCATTCCAGCCGTCGTACAGTACAAGCATCCCCATCCAAAAATACAAAAAATCAGAAAAATCAAAAACAACAAAAAGAAGCTTGCAGTCGGAGAGAAGCCGCGCCAGCCTTGGAGGAGCTGCCAGCAGTAGCCGATCCCTCGCCAGCCGACGGAGCGGACGCTATACTTTCTGCTCGCCCATCAGCACCAGCATGTCAGGATACAGTTTGTACTCTTTTTTGTAGTCCGGATGTACAATATTCTGTGGGTGATAATTTTGATGTAAATAAGAACTCTATTTTTCCTACTAGAGATGTACATATTCCTTTTCCTCATGCAATAGAAAAATCCAAAAAAAAATGCAAAAAGAAAAAGTGCATTGTCTGATCCAGGAGTTGTGGAAATAATTGACAACTTAACTGTTGAGATTCCCTTACTGAAGGTCGTGGAGTACATGCCAGCTATTAAGAAAGGTCTGAAAGAGGTATGTACCAGCAAGCGTCACCCATCAAGAAGAAACCGACACCAGCAAGTTGAGAAGCACGTCCTCACTTTGACCACGGTTGCAGCCATCAGTAACCTCCCGCAGAAAAAGCAGGACAATGGAGCACCTCTTATCAGTTGTGAAATTTTCGATCAGGTCTTTGAGAGCACTCTCCTTGACAGCGGATCTTCCATCAACCTTTTGTCGGCATCAATAACGCAAGAATTTAGGCTGGGCCCGCTCAAGCAGACACGAATAATCCTTCAGTTTGCTGACCGATCCATCAAGCGACCTAGAGGTTTGTTGGAAGACGTTGTAGTAAAGGTGCGGGAGATGCAATTTCCTGTTGATTTTGTAGTTCTTGATATGGATTCACCCATACCCTTACTCCAGACCCCTATCATCCTTGGCCGACCATTCTTACGTACATCAGGTGCCGTGGTTGATTACGGGTCCGGCAAGATCACTTTCAGCTCAAACAACACACAGATCACTATAGACATGATCAGAGAGTCAAATGCCACTACTGATGAGAGCCATGCAGTATCAGAAGCAGACTGTGACTTTGTTGCAGAGATCAGAGACTCATCACTGTCATTGAATGACTCATGGACCCGAGAAATCCTCACTCTTGAGGAGGAATCGGAAAGCACATTTGACTTATGCTCCGATGATTCTTGGGAGACTGATTCTCTGATGTTGGAACAATTTGGTGATTTCAAGAATTCACTCCAGACCGAACACAATGAGCCTAGTGCAGAACTGTTCGGCACCTCACTAGGAACTCAACAGAATGCTGAGGATGGTAGCGCCATCAAAGAAGTACATCCTACCATCAGTATAGTGTCTGAAGTGACCAACAAGTTGGACAGGTCAAAACCAGAACTCAAGCCACTTCCTGCAGGCCTGAAGTATGCTTTCCTTGCGGGTGAAGAACACATGTATCCGGTCATCATCAGCAGCAGGCTGAATCCAGATCAGGAATCTCGCCTCCTCGAGATTCTAGAAAAGAACCACAAGGCAATTGGTTGGTGCGTATCAGATCTCCAAGGGATAAATCCAGCTTTGTGTTTACACAACATTTATTTGGAAGAAGATGCCAAGCCGTCCTACGAATTCCAAAGAAGGCTGAACCCAAACCTCCGGGACGTCGTCATGAAATAAATAATGAAATGGTGTGATGCAGGCTTCATCTATCCTATCTCCGATTCAAAATGGGTAAGACCACTGCATGTAGTTCCAAAGAAATCCGGGCTTTCCGTGGTTACCAATGACAAAGGAGAGGAAATATCCACTCGGGTACCCACATCCTAGCGGGTGTGTGTTGACTACCACCGTCTTAATGCAGCAACTAAGAAGGACCACTTCCCCTTGCCATTTATTGATCAAGTTCTGGAAAGACTAGCAGGCAAGGAGTTCTTCTGCTTTTTGGATGGATATTCCGGGTACAACCAGGTGGCAATCACTCCCGAAGATCAAGAGAAGACTACCTTCACTTGCCCGTTCAGCACCTACGCCTTCAAGAGGATGCCCTTTGGATTATGTAACACACCTGCAACTTTCCAAAGATGCATGCTAGCAGTCTTCGCCGAGATGGTAGGCAGTTTTCTTGAGGTGTTCATGGACAACTTCTCTGTCTATGGTGATAGTTTTGATTCTTGTCTGGAGCATCTAGATAGAGTGCTTCAGAAATGTCGTGAAGTCAATTTGGTATTCTCATGGGAAAAGAGCCACTTCATGGTCACCGAAGGAATTGTGCTGGGTCACATCGTTTCCAAACGTGGCATGGAAGTTGACCCGGTGAAGGTGGATGTTATTGCCAATCTAGAGCCACCTCAGTCTGTGAAAATTGTAAGGTCATTCCTGGGGCATGTGGGATTTTACAGATGATTCATCAAGGATTTTAGCCGCATTGCTCGACCTCTGACAGAACTGCTATGCAAGGAAACTGAGTTCAATATAGATCAACAGGTTCTCCTTGCTTTCAATTAGCTGAAGGAGCTTATCACTCAGGCTCCAGTCCTACAGCTGCCGAAATGGTCTATTCCCTTTGAGATCATGACCGATGTGTCAGATTTTGCAGTCAGGGCTGTTCTTGGACAAAGGAAAGAGAGAGCGCCCTATGCCATTCACTACGCCAGCAGAACAATAGATGAGGCGCAAAGAAATTACACAGTGACAGAGAAAGAGTTGCTGGTTGTGGTTTTCGCCCTTGAGAAGTTCAGATCCTATTTGTTTGGATCAAAAGTCACCGTTTTTACAGACTACTCTGCTATCCGGTACCTGCAACAGAAGAAGGAGTCCAAGCCGAGACTGATTCGATGGATCCTTCTCCTCCAGGAATTTGATTTGGAAATCAAGGACAAGCCTGGAGTTCAGAATGTGGTAGCAGACCATCTCTCCAGAATTGAGCAGCATGAGCCTCCTCTGAACAATGCACCTACTATAGAAACCTTTCCTGACGAATCAATCTTAGCAGTGGATTCTCTTCCTTGGTATGCTGATATAGTCAATTACCTCGCCTCGGGGGTAATACCATCGGATTGGATGAAGAATCAAAAGAATAAATTTATGTCGACCATCCGGTTCTATCAATGGGAGGATCCTCTTTTATTCAGGGAAGGAGCGGATTGCATTTGGCGCAGGTGCATTCCTCAGGAGGAGCATTATAGTGTCCTCAAGCATTGTCACTCGCTCGAATCTGGTGGACATCACTCTGGAGACCGTACGACAGCCAAAGTACTTCAGTGTGGCTTTTGGTGGCCCACCTTATTTAAGGATGCAACAGAATTTGTCAAACGATGCATTGACTGTCAGAAATTGAAGGGTACACTCACTGCAAAAGATTCGATGCCCCTAAAAATCATTCAGATAGCAGATGTTTTCGATGCATGGGGCATTGACTTCATGGGACCTTTCCCTAACAGTCAAGGTTTTGAGCACATTATTCTTGCCGTCGATTACGTGAGTCGTTGGGTGGAAGCTATTCCCGCTCGAGCCACCGACATCCGAAAAGTGTGCCAATTCTTGAAGAAGAACATCATTTTGTGGTTCGGTATACCGAAAATTCTCATATCAGACGAGGGTAGCCATTTTATTAACAAAGACGTCAAGAAATTAACAAAGGAGTACGACATCGATCATCGTGTCGTGTCTCCTTACCATCCTCAGACCAATGGCATGGCAGAATTATCAAACAGAGAAATCAAGACTATCCTGCAGAAACTTGTCAGGCCAAACAGAAAAGACTGGTCCCAACTCTTGGACTCGGTCTTATGGGCTTACCGAACCGCCTACAAGTCTCCCTTGGGCATGTCACCCTATCGTCTTGTATATGGGAAGCCGTGCCATCTGCCCGTCGAATTAATTCACAAGTCTTTATGGGCAATTAACATGTGCAATTTGGACTCACGAAAAAGTGGTCAGAAAAGAAAGGATAATCTGAACAGACTCTTGGAGTTCTGAGACTATGCATACGATAACACATCAATGTACAAGGAAAAGGTGAAACGCTGGCATGACCGGCACATCAGACGAAAGACCTTTGAAGTTGGACAGAAGGTGTGGCTATTTGATGCAAAGTTGCGTATATTCCCGAGTAAATTAAAGAGTAAGTGGATAGGGCCATTCCAAGTTCGTGAAGTGCGTGACAATGGAAGTATCGCCATATCAGAATTGTCTCCTGACGCACAGCGATTCGTTGCCAACGGTCAACTCCTGAAGCCTTACCTCGAACTAGATACATTCTTAGCCGTTGTCGACTCCATTCAGCTCGCGCACCATGATGACATATCCACAACAGTGACCGCATCAGAAGATTCAGACGTAGCATCACAAAAACTATTTATCTGATTTTCTTCTTTTCTTCTTTTTCTCTTCTATCTTCGTTTTTGTATCAAAAGTGTTGCCCCTTGTTGTCAGTCTTCTATACTTAGGATGCACTTTGTCCTAAGTATAGGGGGGTATGCACCTCGAGTGTTCTATTCTTTGCGATCCTCTCCATTGTCACCTCTTCTTGTCTATACTTAGGGATATTTTACCCTAAGTATAGGGGGAGACAATCTGAGTACGATCTGTTTATTCCCACCCTTGACCCTCCCTGCTTTGTGTACAGTCTGCTATACTTAGGATTACTTGATCCTAAGTATGGGGGGGAATGGTCAACTTCTCGTTCGTTCATTCTTTCCTAGATTTATTTATTCATTCATTCATTCCTAGACTTGTCTATACTCAGTACGAGTTATGTATTCTCTTTTCTCTTCGATCTATGAGGACATAACTCAAGCTAAGTATAGGGGGGTCGTATATACCATGTATATACTATAAGCCATAACTCATACTGAAAATAAAAGATTACCTCAAGTTAAAAGTATTGCTATAATAAAAGACGATTGTGAGCTCCTCAGACTCTTTTATTGTCTATACTGATTAATAAGTCAGGAAAAGCGCTTTGTGCAAAATGTTCTCTTTGAAAAATCTTTTGAAAAATGCTTGAAAAATAGTGTGTACAAGTATTCAAACTTTGTAAATAGTTTTGCCTGTAAAATTTATTTTCTTTGAGTGAAATAAAAATGTGTGAAAAATAGTTTGCAAATGATTGGAAAATTTGTTTGTCAAATTGTTTTGAAAAATCTACCTATACTGTTTTGAAAAACCTTTACAAAAACCATTTCCAAATGTGTGCACATGTTCGTAAAATTATTTTGGACTATAGTTTTCAAAACTCTTTTGAAAATGATTTTCGAATAAGTCTGAGGAGTCTGCACAAAAATCTCTCATACAAAAATAGGCAATAATTCCAAATAAAATTTATAAGAGCCTAAACCATGTTTTACATAAATTATAGTTTTTCTTTGTATATACTGATTAATAAATCAAGTTAAATACCTTTACAGTATGATTTGAAAAAAAAGTGTGAACTGTTTGGAAAACTTGCTGTGAAATGTTTTCAACCTGTGTAAAATTGCTTTGTTTGAAAAATTTTCTTCTTTGTGTGAAACAAAGGATTTGAAAACCTATGTGCAAATGTTTTGAAAAATGTTTGTAAAAACTATTGTGGAAAATGTATATATAGTGTGGCAGATCTTTGCAAAACAGTTTTCAAATGTGTGTAAATGCTTGCAAAAATTATCGTGTACTATAGTTTGCAAAATTATTTTCAAATAAATCTGAGGGATAAAAGCATCATTACAAATATATGTAAATTATAAATAAAATACATAAAATTCTTCATCATTTGTATAAATATAGAAGAAATAAAGTACTTTATCAAAACTTGTAAAATCTTTTAAAACCCATAAATCTTGTAAAATAAAGCGGCACGCCTGTGTAAATAAGTGTATATACTTGTTGTATGTGCCAAGCTTTTTATTTGCAAAAAATTCTTTGTGTAAAAAGATTCTTTGATTTTTAATTTCTTTGTGAAAAATTGAATCATTCATTGAGCATAGCATGTGCATATCATTCATATTCTTTTTGAGTGAGCTTGATGACGGAACCAGTCCAATAAAGTCTAAAATTGGAGCTTGGTTGGACCTTACCGCACCTAACTGCACTGGAACCTTATGGGAACTAGGTTTAAGGTACTTCAGGTCTATTCAGACTTAATTCTTTGAGAAATCAGGTCTGGGTTCAAGTCACCTCAACTGACTAACTAGAACTTTTCGAGACACACGCATGACTCTTGTCGGCCGTGACCTAACTTGGACACTTTGCACCTTTCACTTGGCTCAACTCAGTCGGAGTGGTGAGGGGGTTGGATTTGCCAGTCTGAGACACACACGAGTGGAAACATTCGTCCTTGTCTAGGGAATGAAGTGCACCCCAACCTGGTCCAATAGCCATGAGTCTAACGACAGGAGAGTGTGGGTTGCGATAATGCTTCAAAAGAGGGATAGTCTACTGGCTCAGGAGGAAAAACTCCTTATGTAAATGCTGCTGTGAATGGTATTTCAAAAAAAAAAAATGGTCAGGCCTGTACAAAAATAAAATGCCTGCAAAGTATGTACATATGTTGTAAAGCCAATAAGGAAGCTTGAGTTCCAAAGTCAAATATGTGAGCCTGCAACTGGATGACTTGACTACACTAGTCTTGCATCCTAGGATAGGTAGCTACACTGGCTACCGTCCATTCTTCTCTTCACCCCCTCCTCTTGAGCTGGTTGCCACTTGAACTTATAAGGGAATACCCCGCTCCTCGAGGAAAGAGCTGTTGGATTGGGGAATCATTGGGTTGTCATTCTGGAGAAGCTAGACTCTTTGTCATTTCAGCTGGGGAGAGCCACCATCACTTACACTGTACAAGTCAGCTTCATAATCATAAGAGTTTGTGTATGACGGAGACCAGTTCTGACCAGGCTATTGAGGTGGGTTGAACCGAGTTCTGTGACTCTCAAAGGCTGTTGTGTTTTAAAGCTGGTTCCCAACTAGGTTCTACACACATCCACATTCTAGGTCTAGCAGAAGCTCCAAATTCTGATTTCGTAAGGACATATATATTGCACTGAAAGCAACCCTATTCACTCTATCCTTCTTCAATTCTCTTTTTCTTTTCTTCTGGTTCTTTATTCTTTTTGTACTTATTGCATAAGTATTTGCTAGGGACTAGCAAAGGCAAGTATAGGGGGGTGATGAATCTCCATTTCATCACCTTTATTCTATCATTTTGGCCTTAAAAACCCCAGCAAATGCATGTAAATGGCATCAATTTATCCATAATAACATTCATTATTTATTGTACTTATTGTACATGAAATAAGGTTTTTAATACCAAAAAGTATAGAATAAAGAGAAGAAAAGAAAAAAGAATAAATATTGCAAATATTTTATGACCCAAACCCCGAGACCAAGGCCAGAATGGAATTGGCCGACAAGGAATAAAGTAGGGGGAGATAAGGGCCAATAATACAATAAATTCTTCATCCATTTCTGCATTTTTGACACCTATTTTGTATATATTTATTTATTCATCAAATAAAGAAAGTTTGTACATGAAAGTTGTAGATAAGAATGTAAATAAAAATACAAAATTGAGTTTGTACAAAAATAATACATAGTGTACATTCTACACATAGAATAAAAAGCCAGAATCTCAACTTCACAGACCCATATCTTGTAAATAAAAACTCAAAATCCATCAAAATCACCTTTAATTATATATAACTTTTCAAGAGCTGTTTAATAAAATTGGTTTCATAATTTTTGGAATTCATATGTGAAAGTTAGGTTTTTGGCCTTCATTGTACAGTCTGCCCGATTAAAATATTCATTTTATTCATTATTCCTTATTTTTACAAACTTATATTTTTTAGAATTTTGTAAATAATATATATAATACATGTACATATTGAAATTAAAATAAAACAAAAAAGAATTCATAAAATAAAATGAGTCTATGGAATACATAGACCAAGAATACCTATATTACCTATGTGCAGAAATAAAAAGGAAATTCACTCTTTAATAATTTTATTCTTTCATATTTTTAAAATATTGTAAACATCAAATAATTTATTAAAAATACAAATCCAAAATAAAATACAATAAAATTAATTAAATAAATAAAAAATATATAAAAAATAGGTAAAATACCTATAAGTATACCTACATACAACATACACCTATTTATTTAAATATGTAAATAAACTCATAAAGTTAAATAAAAATATATTTACACTCATAAAAATAAGTTATAAAATTATAAAATAAGAAAATAAAATAATAAAATAAAATATACAAAATAAAAATAAAATACACAAAATACATGTAAATACACTTTAAAATACATCATTAAAATAAACCTATAATAAAATACATAAAAAAATAAATAAAAATTATAAATAATACTACATTAAATAATAAACATTTTTTATTTTATATTCAAAAAATAATAAAATTGTTTCTTATATTATATTATTCATTTTCAAATAAAGCCCCCTGTTTTGTCCTATAGCGTCCTACGTGGACCAATCAGGGGCGGCGGACCGTTGACCTCTGGTCAACTGTCCCATCCGCGTCTCAGAGCCGCCAAACCTGGCTAATCGCCGATTTTCTGGCATTTTTCGCGGATGTCTCGTCCACCGATTGCACTCGATTCCTTCACAAGATATGTCCGCCATTCATTGTACAATCATGCCAACTCATTAGATCACTTGTAAATACACTAGATCAATCCATAATCACCGGTCAATACGGGTGCCCAAGGATGTTTATAAATAAGTATCTCCTCTTCCTTGGTCGAATTTGGCCAACTTTACTTCCCCCAAACGCCTTGAATCTGGTCCTGGACGAGCCCTTGTGACACGAGGCGCTCCCTAACACCGTAAATCGGCCGGATGAGGAAGAGATTTTGTCGCGGCGGAGCTCCGGCGTCCGTCCTGCTCCCTGGAGGCCCCCAGGTATAAGAGCTGCTCCTTTACGTTATTTAGGTAGCTTTTCGTTTATGCATTTCATTCCTGTCTTTTATTTCGCCTTTCGATCATCAGGATAGCCTAGTTTAGCCAAATCGAAGTTCGCCGGAGCTCCGCTCCAGCGACTTCTCCACAGTGCCCTCGACAGCTCCCCATTGCCATTTTGCAACCATTACATTCCTTATCACCTTCTCCATCTCTCGACCACCTTTGTTCAACCGGAGACCCTCTCTCTCCGCGAATCGGAGCTCCACCTATGCCGTTCGTCGGAGCTCCTCCATCTCGCCTCACCTTTCATCTCAGCTTCAAAACCCAGGGTCGGGGAAAAAGCCCTTGAGCCCCTTGTTCTTCCTGTGCAGGTACCACGTTGAAACGAGCCCTCTGGGACTCGATTGAATCCAGGAAGAGGTTCCTGGAGGTCCAAACCTTCTCCGTCCTCGCCTGAACACTTCAGTCCTCCAGGAGTCAAGTGAAGACCGTCGTTCGACGCAGGGACCTTCCAGCAATGTGAAGAGCATCTCGGATGCTACGGAGAAGCCCGGAGGAGCCCGCGATTCAAGATCGAAGCTCGCTTCGCGCGAGCTTCTTCCCTATTATTCCAGGCAGCTCCATAGCCGTTCGATCATGATGAAGCCCCCAGTTCGAAGCTCAGCCGTTCGATGGAGTAAAGCCACGACCATCAGATCTTCCGTGAGATCTAATCTCCAGCACTCATCGGCGAACCGATATCAGCCGTTGGATGACCGACACGTGTTCAAGTGAAGTCATCTGCACCGTCAGATCCAGCGCCTGTTGGGGGTAATTTACACTGAGCCCCCTCGAATTTCTTGTATTTATTATTTAATCTTGTAAATTAAATATAACGTTGTAAATAATTAGGTCATTTTGCTATGAGACACCTGTACTTCACTAAATTGCATTTAGGTCCTTCCGGCCTCACGTGCAGTCCCACGTGAGGCACGTGAAAAATGCAGTTCAACCCTAGCGGCTTTTGTGTATTGTGAAATAGTTCAAAAACATTAAATAAATTTATTTCAGTAGGCTAAATTGCAATGTGCCCCTTGATATTTATTTTTATTGCATTTATCCCCCTGCCAGGCTGATTTATTTTTACTTGCTTCATGTATTTATTGAAAATGCCTAGCTAGCTCCTAAAAATTCACAAAAATTATGGTAGATGCCTTGTACCTTGTAGATGTACGTTATATTTTTGTTTGGTATTTTTGAGCATTTTATCCATTTATTAAAAATGAAAAAGGAGCTAATTTTGCACTATTTAAATGAGAAAATACAAAAAATTATAAAATGTCTTTGGAAAATTACAAAAAATTATATATGATATATTTATATATTTAATGAGTCCAGAAAGTAAAAAACCCTAAAAACAAGAAAAAGAAAATAAAAAAAATTAGAAAACTCTAAAATTAAACAAAAAATTATAAAAATGCAACAAAAATGTCAAAAATATATTTTCCTATGCTATAATTATCTAAATATTATTATTTATGTATAAAAATTAATTTAGGTATTTTTTGGATTTATTTTATATTTTTAGAACCCAAATTAGTGTCAGCCTATTTAATTAGTCCATATTAAGGACATTTTTGGAATTACAAATACATAGAAATTAGAAATATTTCATAAAAATAAATAATATATATATATATATATCATATCTAATATATATATATATATATATTGAGGATTTCTAAAAATATGTATATAAATATTTCCATATATTATATTTCTCTTTCTTCTTATATATATATCTTTATATGTATATGTATATATAGCTTTATTATATAAATAATATAAAAAGAAAACAAAAAATATAAAATACAAAAACAAAATAAAATTATAAAAAACAAAAAAAAAATATAAATCCCCAAAAAACCCGCAAAAATAATATTCATTCAAGGATGACTTGGATGTACATGACACCATAGGCTACCCAATTTTTATTGCTCTCTATGGTTCGACCTCTACATGCTTATACACTATGCATTTTATGGTAGAGTTAATAAATGTTAATTCACAGTTTTGGGACTTAATTGGTTTATTCTTTGATGTGGGTTAATTTTTGATCAACCAGCGTTTTTGTGAGCGGTCGCCTCAGCGACACTATCATCCCCGCCTTGTGCGCAGGGCGTATTTTGACCCTCGCAAAATGCTCGTTATCAGTTGGTCTGAGAGTAGGCGGGCTAGATCATCAAGGGCTGGGTTCTCATAGGCTGGCCCATGAGAACTGGACGAGTTGCTTGCTGAAAGGGAGGCGGCTGCTGGAAGTGATGAGGGGGAGGCTGAGGATACTGCTGAGGCTGCTGCTAGTGCTACCTCCTTTGCTGTCCCTGCTGGTAGGGATGAGGACCTAGCTGGAAAATGCTATTGTGGTTGGTGGGAAAACTAGGGCTGCTGCTGCGACTGTTGACCAAACTGTCCACCCTGAGCTGGAGGCTGCTGCTGGGATGAGGCACCTCCAAACGACCATCTGAATCCGAGATGATCTTAGGGGATCCCAGGCTGTTGTCGGTTGTACCAAATCCTGTTGACTTCCATCAACGGCTCCTGCTTGTAGGGGGATGGAGGAAGAACTGCTAGTGGCTGATCCTGCTGATACACCACCATCCGAGTGTCTTGAGGTGGCAGTGGCTGAGGGTACTGGTGTTGCAGCTGCTGGTATGGCTCCATCTGGATGTGGTGAACCTGTCTGTACTGGGCGGAATGCGGATGAGCCGCTGCTACTAGTATCAGCCCGTGACCTGAGACGGGGCTGAGAAGCCATCTGTGCCTCCTGGAGACACATGATCTGGATCTTCAGGTCACTCAAAGTCTGTACCAACTGATCTATCTGAGTCATGCCCTGGCACTTCTTCTTCTCGATGATCTCGATGCGGTCCAGCTTTTCACTGATGATGCCCATATCAGCGGCCGACGACTATGTCTGTGCTGCGGCTACTGAAGAGGTGGATGGACCTACATCGACTCGTGCTATCCTCTGATAGGACACAACATGGGGTCAGGGCTTCCCTTGAGTGTAGAGATGGGTCTGAGACATCACTGTGTAGTTCTCGGTCGTCTCCTCATAGATGGACCAGACCTGGTCTTCATCCTTGGTGAAGAAGGAGCCCCCATAAGAAGCATTCACAAGCCCCTACAGCTCCGGTGTCAGCCCACAAAAGAAGCTCTGTACCATATTGGGCTTGGAAATGTTGTGATTTGGACACCGATCAATGAGCTCTTGGAATCGATCCTACGCCTCATGGAATTGCTCATTGGCGATCATGGAGAAGTTGTTGACCAGAGCTCGTGCTGCATTCGTCCGACCGAGGGGATAATAATTATTCAAGTACTTGGTTTGAAGCTGTCCCCACGAAGTGACGTATCTCCCCAAATGTTTCAGCCAATAAGCTGCTCTGTCAACCAGGGAGAATGGAAATACCATCATCTTGATGGTGTCCTCGTCCACGTATCTATCTTTGACAGTGCTGCAGATCATCTTGAATTCTTGTAAGTGAAGATGCGGCCCTTCGATGGAAAGCCCATGGAATTTGGGAAAAAGCTGAATGGTCTGAGGGGGGAGCTTGAAGTCTCCCAGAATCATCGGAAGCTGAATCCAATGGTGTGTAAGAATTGCACCAGGGTTATGCAACTCCCTCATCGGCCTAGCTGGTCAGACTGGCACCTATGGCTCCTCTGGATGTCCTCCGTCTCCACCTCAAAACTATGGTGTCTCTCCATTGCCTGCTCGATTCGTCTCTCCTCGGTCAGCCCGCATCTGTGCCATCTCTCTGTGTACCTCTGCCATGAAGGCTCCCTGATCTCTAATCTATTGCTGCATCGTCTCTAGGGAGGCTAACAATGTGTTGTTGATGACACTCTAGCATAGAACATATGCGGTACTCTGGGGCTGTCCATCGGTGCACTCTTCGCTGCTGACCATCTCTTAGATCTCTACAAAGGCAAAAGACCCAAACTCAGGTGCCGTCAAATGAATAAATATTTGTACTGGTCTCTGCTCGGGCACCTCAGGATTAGAAGAAGAGTGATTGAGGGGGAATAGGGTGGAATTGAACTTGGGTTCGGAGAGCGGGTCTAGGCTCTCTCGAACCTGCCTAAATGAGTGGGGCGGAGTGCTCTAAAGCGGTGCAGCCAAAGGCTTCCTAAGGGACCTTCGAACCATCATCGTGATCTAGAAGAAAGGAGGATGGGATCTGGAAATAAACAAGATCGACAGTCAAACCCCCAATTCACCTATGGAACACAGAGCTAATGATCGGGAAGGTTCGATCTTTTATCTTGTCAATTTTTGTTTAGGTGATAATGCAGTCTAGCAGGGTGATTAAGCGAGCTGATAGGAACTTGATGCTCTCAAGAGACTGGCCCAATCCTAAAGCTAGATCTTTCCCAGCCAGTACAAGTTGCGGATCATTTACCGGCTACTCGATCAACTCGCTCAGTTAAGGATATCGCAGCTTGCTTTACCGGAGACTGGAGCGATCCTCATTGGAGAACGACTAACCCTAAGAGCAGTAGTCTAATGAGAGCTCAAGTATGGCTCTAGACTAGTGTGCGGGTCACTCTCTCGCGCAATGATGGGATGACTCTCCCAAGACAGATTTTTAAGTGAAGTGTATTTTAGGATCAAGTTTAATTAGCAGTCCCAATTTTATGGTTATCACTTTTTTATGGTATTTTTCAATAAGAAAACAAACGCCTAACAAATTTTCGATCTCCTGATTATTTAAAGTCCAAAAACAAGGGGGAGAAGTCGAAAAAGTCGATGCGTGATCAAACACGATGATGCATGCAAAGTAAGAGATGCGTACCTGTCACCAGCACTCTACATGTAGGGTGATCCACGCATAAATTTAAAGACTAAATTTAAACTAATATAAATGATGCAAGAAGAAAACAACCTTAGATGAGTAATTTCTAAGATCACGAAGAACAATAGTTAACTGACTAGAGAGAGAGGTCGGAGTTCGGTCTCTAATGCCAATTGGTGTTCGCCACAACGGATCCTGCATGCGCTGTATAAGGTCTCTAGCAGCACATGACCTCTCAACTAATCAGGTCAACTTTTTATTAAATATTTTTATTAAGGTCCAATTACGAACTATAGGTGTGTGCAAGATATTAGGGATTGGGCCTTAATTAAGTATGTCACAATCAAAGAAATTCCTAAATCTAGGTCCAAATTCTTTAATAATCAAAGAAAATAAAAGTCGAAGAAAAGCGAAACCGATGAAAGACCACGACGAGGTCTCCCAAGCACACCGGTGCTTGGCGAAACAAACCCCGATATAAGCCAAGTTTAGAAAGTCTGAGTGTACCTGTATTATTACAATAATAAGAATGCTGAAAAGCAAAAAGCTACTCGATCCTATATAACTAATTTCCTCCTATCCTCCTGCTCCTCCTCAGGTGCGGTTACTCCAACCGAAAGCTGTAGAGTCCTCGTGCAGTCCCTCTCACAAAAAGCCAAGCAGAAGAGTGTAAGAAAAACAATTATATAAAATAGAGACAAAAATGAAAGCAAAAATAAAAAGAAATATGAAACAACTACTAGGCCGTGCTCCCCGATAATGGCGCCATTCTGATGACACGAAAAATGCGATCGACTACGATGGAAAAATAAGCAAGCATCATTGTTCCTAGCTAATTAATTCGTTCAATCAAGAAAATAGAAACCACTCAGATGAAAAATCAATCAAAGCATGAAAATCAATGTCAGCAATCTCCGCTATTTATTTAACATGGTATAGCGACTAGGGTCTAACTCAAGGAGCATGGAAATGTACGAAGTAGTCGGCAATCAGAGAAATAAAAACATATTTTTGTGGTTTTTAATTTGTATTTTTTATATTTTCTACTAGGAAAAAAATAAAAAGATAAAGACAAGAACAAGCTTTAACATTTTTTATTAGGACTAAAAATCCTCAAAAATTAGAAATAAAAATGTTTTTATGTTTTTTAAATATGCAGATGTTTTTGGTAATTTTGTGATATTTTTTCTAATTTTTATATGATTTTATAAAAATAAAAGAAAGACAAATAGGGAAAACAATGTACAACCTGGACCAAAGGGCAAATAAAAAATAGTAAAATTATCCAAATGTCTCGGTTATGATTTTTAAGATAAAGTAAATAAAAAGGGCTACACGCAGGAACATGAATCCTTTTTTTGATTTTTTTGATTTTTTAATGATTTTTTATAAGATTTTTAGTCTTTTGTGATTCTTAGGGTTTTTTTATAAAAGATAATGCAATAGAAAATGTACTGGAATGAAAACAAACTAAACACATAGAAATTTTTATAGAATTTTTTAGACTAGTTTTATATTTTTTGGTATTTTAGAAAATAGACAGATTAATTTTTTAAGGTATTTGATTTTTAGAGAATATCAAATAAAATTAAATCAAGTCATAGAAATTACCATAAATACTACATGTTATCAGGAGCTAACTATATTTTTGTGGCATTTTTAGAGTTGATTTAATAATTAATTGATTAATAACACGCACAAATCATAGAGACTTACTTGCAATTATTGAAAAGTTGCAGGCCAAAATAAAACATACGTCAAAAGTTCAAGGTTCAATCTGCAAAATAACCAGGAAACCACGTGTAATACACATGACACATGCTCAGAGGGGCATGCATGCAAATACTAAAAAAATTTCATTCTAGATATAATAACCAAGAAGTACAGGGGATATAATGCAAAAACACCAGAGAGCGCGTGACACTACACGTGAGTTCACACAGGCTGGACTGAAATGTAAATACTAAAAAGAGCTAGGGTCCACAAGCAAAATATCTAAACTACAATTTATTTTACGGGACTAGACAATAACACATGAAAAAGCCAGGGAAGATAGTGCAATATACCCTTCGTAGGGGCACGTGGCGCGCTCTCGTGAAGGCGGTGCTGACGGTGACGATCAACTCTGCTCTGGATCTGATGGCTCAGGCATGTGGAGCAGATGTACGGGTCTGATGTCCTCTGACCAGATCAGATGACACAGGAAATGTCGGCCTTGATGGTCGTTGATCGTGCATCTGATGCCTCTGACAAAAGGGGATGGGTGGACGGTGAAGATGCGATCTGGGCAGTGGTGCTCCAATATGAAAACAACAGAAGATAATGGAAGAACTATACCTGAATGACCATCAATCAAGCACCAGATGAGCTCTGATGCTACGATGAAAGATCGGACATGCCCGGTTGTATCGGGGAGGTACTCCGCAACTGATGGTAGTCTCAGATGGAGTGACGAACGGTTGGAGGAGTGGGATGGTGGCACTCCACATGGAGCTGCTCCGATGGGTCAGCTAATGGGTCAAACAGGAGCCTTCGCACGAACTAACACCTGCAAAGGGCACGATGCTCAGAGGCAAAGCTCCGGCGAGGGTTATTATTGAGCAAAACACAGAGAAATGAGGGTGGATGAATTTGACTCCCGATGATGGTGAAGGAGGGGAGTCACATCCCTAATCCTGACCAGAAGGTCAAGCCTAAGGGTGATCAGGCTATGGTGTGAAGGTGAGTGTGCATAGAGGGTTCGATTGATAAGATTGGGTACGGGTAATGGAGCTCCGACCAGCAGGTCGGAGCTAATGGATGCACGGCGGTGCTGGATGAGAAGAATGAATCGAACGGGAAAAGAGAGGCGAAATGGGTACTACCTGAGGTTCTGGATGAACTTCAGAGCTTCAGGCGAAGAGGGGAGTCAAGGTTATGGCCTCAACCTCGCTGCGGAAGGCGGGGAGGCTCGATGAGGCGATGCTCGCCGACCACGTGGCTGAGCTATTGCTCCTAAACACCAAGCTCCAATTCGAGGGGTCCCTCCGGTAGCTGTCACTCAACCTGAGGTGTATAGGGCTGGAAAAAGGGACGAGGAACGATCTGCGGTGCCAGGAGGACGGAGGAGATGCTTTATAGGCTTCCAAGGGGTGTGAAAGAATCGGGCAAGGGTACGCAACCCTAGGAAGATCCGTGCCTTCCTAGGGATCCACAAAGATGCTAGATCTCAGGAGGAGGTGTAGGCGAAGATTCGGATCAGAAGGAGGCTCGACCTGACCAGGAAAAAGGGGAGAACATGCTCTAGCAAGAGGGTTCGGGTCAGGTCAAGCCTGGAATAGGTCGTTGACCTGCGGTCAACATTCGGTCCAACCAATCAGTAAAAAGTATTTTACAAAATATTTATAAAATAAATAAAAAATAGTAAATGGCTTTAAAATAAAAAGTGTATAAAACGAAAAATATTTATTATTTTTCAAACTATTTTTATGTGATTTTTTTATTAATTTTATGAAAACAAATTAATCTCCATACAACATAATGTATTATATACATGTATAATATACCTATGTATTTTGTATAATTAATTTTATTTTGTTATTTTTTCACAAATACCCCTATTTTGTATTTTAGTTATTTACAATATCATTTTTGGTGTATAAAACAATTTTATTTTATTTTTATTATTTATTTACAAGTATCTGAGACATATATACATGTATTTTATACATGTGAGAGAGGATTTTATTTTAATTTTTATTTTATTTTTCTGATTTTTGTTTTATTTTTGGACTATATACAAGGAGGTAAAAAGAATATTTTATTTTTATTTTATCCAGAATAGTTATTTACATATATAAGTAATATGTACAATATAGAGTAAGTCCTATCTCTCTCTACTTATTTTATTTGACAGTCATGTCAATGCTTGACCTTCTCTTGGGGTTCCGGTCACTTTGTATTTATTATAAATATCTCCTTCCTTTTTATTTTCCTTTATTCTTTTATTTTTGCACAAATACATGCTAAATATACAAAGTTAACATATGCATGCAGAATGCTAGCTTATTTATTTACACCTATTTACATGATGCTTTGCCAAGATAAATAACTAAAATAAAAGAATAAAGAGTGAGAATTAGAGATTCATCAACAGTCAGTGTGTTACTTTCTACAAGTTAGATGTATTTACATGTATTCATCTAGGGATTTAAAGATAAAATAAAGGAATAAAGGTGAATGAATGGGTATTCATCACCCCCTATACTTAGCTTTGTTAGTCCCTGGCAAGCACTTTTTAGAAGAATAAGTGGTGCAAAAGAGAAAATGAAGAACGGAAAATAAAGAAGGTAGAATGATAATGATTTTTAAACTTGTTACACAAAATCAAAGTTTGGAGCTCAGCTAAGACCTTTGGATTATTTATGTGTTCGGAACCTAGTTCAAGATAGAAATTGAGTCTTAACAACCCTTAGGTTCCATGTTTCTCCATTCATTCAACTCAATAGCCCGGTCTGAACCGTCCCTTCAAAAGTATACTCATGTAACCTTGAAATGACAGATACTGTGTGTAAATTGTGTTAGCTCTTTCTAGTTAAATAACTAAACTATCAAGAGGTCTCATCCTCTAGTAACTCATCATCACGAAGATGTATATTTCCTTCTGAGTTCAGGTACATGCTAGTGCACAACGAAATAAGGGAGAAGATAGAAGAAAGAGAAAGAAAGTGGAAATAGACTAGTCACATTTCCTTGTGAACTCGGCCAGTGTGATCAAGTCTTCACCAATAAGCAGTCTTTTTCTGGAAGCTCAAAATTTATGGAATTATGGTAAAGGCTTCTTTTTGGATATTTCTTTGTTTGGTATTACTCTGCATTCTTGTTTTGAAGAAATGGATATAGAATCTTTTGTTCCTCCCATGTTGTAGGTCTTAGAACAATTGTGCTAGGAACCCATTCCTCATCTAAAGCTTTATTTCAATCCGTTCTCCATTCGTTAGATGTCCATTCTACCAGAGAAAAAGGGGGTTGAAGTAGCGATTTCGGTAGTCCCCAATAATGGCTCCCGAGCCACCCTTGACGAAGCGGCCTAGTATTGTCCCAACTTAGACTTCAAGATATTTCAACAATCCATCTTAGTTGATCTATGTGCTGAGGGGGAGATTTCAAGTCAAGTCATTGTCCCAAGAGTCGTACGGATGACATGAACGGTTCTAGTTAGACACATTGAATCGACTCATGAACACGGTCTCATAGAACTTAAGGAATTATATCAATGTGATCTGAAGCGTCCCAATTCCAGTCTTTAATAGGTTCCTCTAAAATTAAGTGGATTAAGGTTGAGACTAAACTCCAATATTCAGACTTTATTAGGAA